>ML778500.1:630262-660032 GCA_009831015.1 Picea engelmannii
GGGTAGTTCATTCATTTTTTGTTGAGAGAACAAGAGAGATCTAGGAGAGGTCGAGCTTGAGATTAGAGACAACATTTGTTGAAGGAGAGCACACATCCCAAGGCAAAGAGTAGCACGGATTTCGAGGCAGTAGGCAGCAAGGAAGAACAGACCGTACCATATGGATATCTGAAGGCCGTACAACAATAAATGTGCACAAAAATCGAGGTGGATAGCAACTGTGTTTTCTAAGAGTATTGACACGCTTTTCAAGGCTGTCGTATAACATTTAATTAGCACAGAAATCGAGGAAGGAGCTGGGCACACTTTTTTGGGTGAGAAAAGTCCGTACAGTCTATACGGACCTGCACAGAAATCGAGGGTCGTACCACAGAAAATTTTGGGCGTGTTTTTCAAGGTGTTGGCACGTTTTTCAAGGCATTTTTCATGCTGGGTTTTCCGTACAGTCTTAGCAGAGTTTTTGCACGAATTTCGAGACAGTCTGTACAACATTAATCGCTGGGATAGTCGTACCGTTGTACGGATTTCTGGGATATAAATCAAGGAGCATTTTCCACGACTATTCCGAAGGATTTTTTGCGAAAGAAAGTCCAGATAAGTTTGTATAAATTTCTGAAGATGAATATGCTGTAAAAGAAATTTCTCAGAAGCTTAATAATAATAAAAAGCCCTCTCTCACTGGTTTTCCCCTTGTGGGTTTTTCTAAGGTCGAAGTTAGACCGAAAATTCTTGTGTCTAAATTTTCTGAGTTTTGCATACTACTGAAGTTTTATTTCTGCATTGAAAACGATGTTCAAAATCCTCATGTTTCAGTTTTGAAGTTTATTTTCTGCTAAATTTTTATATGCTGAAACTGTGTTTTGGCATTTAACTTTGGCTGAAAAATCAGCAACACTGAAACTGGGTTGGGGTCTGAAATTTTAACAATTTTACCCCATTTTAAATTAACCTAAATACTTATAAAATCTATTAAAATTCTAGATTGATAAAAAATTTAAAAACGAACCACCAAAAAACTGACATGAAAAATAACTTGGAAGAGAAGATTAATCTCAAGTTACTTTTCTTTGATTTTCGATCATTGGCTCAATCAGAACGCCTCATGCGTGTACAAAATCCCCATGGCATGTATACGTAGTTCTCTTCAATGATTTTCACAAATGATGCTGCGACCGCCCTTACCTAAATTCTACTTATCCGTCAATGTTGATTTGGATATAAAGAGTAAGAGAAGATATTATAAATTATTTTCCATCGGTAAATGTTCATTTATTCACGATAAACTACTTTAGAGCGGTTCAAAATTTGTTAAAATAATAAAAAAATTACACTTTATACATAAAAGTTAATGTCATTTCCATTGCTGAGTGTTCTTTCACTTACGAGACTCGTGGAAGATATCATAGATTAGAATAAAGGAGTCGTGGAAGATATCGTATATTGAAAAAAATAAAAAATGTCAATGTCATTTTCATTTTTAATTGTTCATTTCCTTAGTAGTGGAAGACATCATAAATTCACCCCAAAAAGACAAGACATTTTATATGTAAAAGTTAATGTCATTCCGTTACTATCATCAACTTGAATCCATTTTTTCAATAACCCTCACATTAAAGATTCAAAATGGTTAAAGTATACATATTATGAATTAAGAAATTGGCTTGAAGTATACATATTATGAATTAAAAAATGGCTCGAAGTGTATATATTATGAATAAAAAATGGCTCGAAGTATACGTATTATGAATAAAAAAAATGGCTCGAAGTGTATATAGTATGAATAAAACATGGTTTAAGTATATATATTATGAATAAAAAAATCATATTTTATAAGTCTTTAATAATATATATATTTTTAATATTTTAGCTTTGATTTTGGAATATATTGATTTAGTTTTTATATAAATTTAAATAAATGAATTCATATGTAAAGGATGTAAATATCTTAATATGAGTTCTTAGTGCTAAGTTCAATGAGAAGATCCAACTAGCCATTGGTTAGACATGTATAAAGTAAATATAATTTTAGGAAATGTGTGGCAGGTTTGCCACTATGTAGGCAGGTTTGCCACTATGTATTCAAGCTATGTAAATACTATTGCTGAAATATAATATATAAGGGTTGAAATATAATATATATATAATTGTTTAAGATGGCTGCAAAGAGAATAAGATGAGCTATGACTCCACTAAAAAGGAGAGGAAAGGGGTCTTATGTGAAAGTAAATCTTAAGGACCAAGAACCAATGTGAAAGTAAATCTTAAAGACCAAGAACCCAATCTAACTAAATAAGAAATAGCTTAAGCTTAAGCCACTAACCCGGTGTATGATTAAATGATAGTTAAATTTTCTGTATGTTGAAATAGAATAGTTAGAAGTTAAAACAGAGTTAAAAACAAAGTATTGAGATAATGGTTTCTTTGGAAAGGTTTTGATGGATGGTTAGTTGTTAGCTTTGAATTTAGTTCTCAATTTTTTTATCTAGTTTGCTCAATTATTTTTCTTATTAATTCTCTTGTCATATGCTGAAATATAAATAGGATTTTGAATTATGTTGTTATGAGTATTTCCATTTGCAATTTAAATTGTTAAGAATAGGATTAGTTTAATTTACTTCATGCAATTTCCATTCTAGATCTAGATTTCAATTTTAATTTGAAGTTTTCTTTTGAGTTTGGTTTTTAATTATAAATATCTAGTAGTATGAATATGCTTACATTAGCATAGAAATACATTTGAATTCAGTAGACTAGTGTTTCCTTTATTGTTGATGATTAATGCATAAATTGAAAAATTACATGGATTTTCAGGCTAGTTGATATTTCTTCTATAATGGCCAAGTTCTCGCTAGATTGCTTGATTCATACCTTTCACTTTTCTATAGAAGTTAATATTGAGTTTATCCCTCTTGAGTTATCACTAATTGTTAAATGCCATCGTGATGCCATAAGACAACTAAGACATAATCATCAACATTATATTTGAAGTTTTCTTGTTATCATAGATTAAGAGTAATTATGAAGTTTAGTTTCTTGCTTGTTTATTTTCTTACTTGTTGTTGCTCTTTGATTTCGAATAAGATTAATTAGATTAGTTTGTTGTTGTTATTGATTAAATTAAATAGATTAAATATATGTCTTGTTTTTGCTCATTAGTTTGATTAAGTTAATTTTCTCAAAGTAGGTTTTTCATTTGCTTCTTTAGGACAATCCATCGATCCATTGTTCAAAAGTTACTTAGGGTAAATAGTTTAAGTTTCTTGATAGGGTTTGATCATTAATAGTATTTTCTTAAGTAGATTAGCCCTTAGATATCCCATTTCCTTAGTTAAACTATACTACCTCTATCCTTTTTGCCTTTGCACATATAGTGCTACAACTCTAAGTTTACTTACCCTGGGTTGACAATTTAATTGAGGGTTTTTTAGTGCATATAGAACACCCATCAAATGTTAGATCAAAACATAGTGGAAAGATGACGTAATAAATCCCATGTGGACCACGTTGACGCTGACCAACTACGGTGGAAATGGGAACAACAATTGCCTGGACCTTCAAAGCCCCGGAGTCCTAAAGTCCCGAAGTAAATAGTGGTTGTCCATCTCAACCTTTGATTAAGTCATAGCCACTGGATTAAGTAGTAAAAGGAAAAGTAAGGATTGGATCTAAACCATTGATTTGGTTTCGGGAATCACACCAACCATCAGATCAACCCTTGTGAGAGGTAACCATGTCGGGAAGTTGAAACTCTAGAATATTGGATGAGAAAGAAATCACCCGAAGGCCGAAGTACTAGAGGACTAGGTTCCAACCCCCGGTCATGGGTTACGAACACATAAGACATGACACATTGGGAACATCGCTTAAATAATAATCCTGTGGTTTTTCGTACAGGGTCACATGTAAATGGTTTGTACGAAGCACCTCTACATAATTCTATTTTTGCAACATTCGCAGAGACAAAGGAAATCGATCCATACCTGTGATCAATTTATGAAAAATAGGTCAGATCATTGTTAAAATCATATGAAGGTTAGAACTCATCCTTCCCTTTCCAGTGATAGGAAGTATGCCAGGTGTAAAGTTGAAGACCCAAAATGATGGTCAATGGTGGTCCCAAAGTTGTTGTAAATGGAAAAGTTAGTTGTAACTTGTGGCACAAGTCCACCCTAAAACTACAATAAAGTTGAGCATGAAAAAGTATAAATACAACTATGCTTGGTTCCTTTTAAAAACGAGAGAGAGTGGGTGAATAAGTTGATCTACACTTGAGGTTGGTGATTTATGGTATGGTGATCCTTTGGCACAACAAGGTGTGAATTTCAGAGAGAAGATGAAGTAAAGAAGGTGTGAATTTCAGAGAGAAGATGAAGTCTGGTGATGAGAATTTGTTGTATACATCTGATCATGAGCTGGAGCAGATTCAATAAATGGATGAATAGTATTTGGGTTGGTTGTACTACTAGGTCAATTCTAATTGAATAGATTGGATTCTATCGACAAGTTGAGTTTTGCGGCAAGCTGAGTCTTGCTTGAGAGTTGGTTTTCTCCTTGGATTTCGTTCTCCTTACTTCAATTGGTGCTAGAAAAAAAAACATTTGGTGCTTGGAAAACTCTCATGATTGTAGTCACATATATAAAATAGTACAAAATCTTATACAAAAATATGGTATCTCTTGTGTTCATTGTTCTTATGAATTGATTGCTCTTAATTATTGATGAATGTCTTTGATGAATTCCTACATACAATATTACAATGATGATGTGTAATATTATGTTTTGAAATAGTTACTAATTTGAAGTGAGAAAAAGTTGTAAAATTCCACACACTAATTCACCCCCTCCTTCTTAGTGTTGCTGGTGTGTCCAACAAAATTAACTTTCTAGCATATTTAACCATTTTTCTAGAGCATATGCATCTATCTGACCTTCAAATATTATAATATCAAAATTAAGTTGTACCTTGAAAGGAGAGGTTCCTCTAAAGTGGCTTCTTGATAAAGACGCATATGTTGTTATCGATAGGCATTGAAGGATTTGAGAAAATTTCTCTATCATTTCGTCCCTTTGCTGCATGAGAGCTTGCTCAAGAAACAGATTAATAGAATCTTCTACTCCATCATTTCTCTTTTCTTCCACCATGGAGGGTTTCTTGGGGTTGCGAAAGAGATTTTCCTCAAGAGAGACAAGCTCGAGACCTAACTTTCTATACTCATAACTCGTCGGGGGCATGCACTGAAAACTGACCAAGAGTAGTCTGTTATGATACCTCTAATCCAGACTATTTTGAACACGAAATGAGAGTAGATATATAAAAAATAAATATATAGATATATTGAAAGGGAGCCAATAATATAACATAGATATAAAAATAACCGTAGAGATACAGTAATAAACAATTTTTGTTAATGAGTGAAATGTATAGAAACTGTAAAAATACAGAGTGAAGGAACTCGCTAGAATGGTGACATCTTATCTCTGAGAAGAGATGCAATGGATACTATCATTCGCAAGACAATGATTGTTACAATGAGGCTCCAAATGTCTTTTTAAAATAAATAAAATCCAAAACTATAACCCTGGAAGATCAAAATCCAAAAGGTTTGCGGGCCCTGATGGGGGAAGTTGATATGTCAACTTCCCAGGGGTGTAACTTTTACATATGATCTACATTTGGGGTGCTCAATACACCGTTGGAAAGGTATATCTGAGACTAGCATATTCCTATTGGACCATACCAATGGATTTAGAAATCACTTGGGCCCAAAACGACCAAACAATTTCGTTTAGGGACTCAAAACGACCCCAAAAGTTTGGGACCCGAAAAACAGTTGAAACACTGCCAAGGTGGAAAATTGTTTTTCACGTTAGTGGAATAGGTGGGTGGCCACTGATATCCACTGAAATCCTTGGTGTATATATAATATTACCAATTTTATGTTTCATATCATGTTTAAGGTACATGTGTAGACCCAATTGATCGTGGTTTCTTTGATTGATATAGCATGTGTGAATTGACCAAACCCTAGTTGTTCAATAGTAGCAATTGTGGGTGATGACAAAGATAGAATAAAACCTTGTAGGAATCATTAGAGTTTTGATCTTTGAAGTACCCGAATATGGTTTCTACTATACCCATATCATATGAAGGAAAATTTCCCTTGGATCAACATCATCTCTTGCAGGATCAAGTCACAGGAGAACCACAAGCCATGTTAAGAACCATCGTTCTTCAAGAATCCTAATGTCAAATATTTTTTGATTTATGCATCAAGTTGTGGGTTCAATATTTTATACCAATGAAGGAATGATGACGAGGGATGTAGCAATGGCCACTTGATCTGTGAGCATGGTTCACGTTTTTGTAGGCTTTTTGTATCACAATATACTAGACTAGACTACATATGCTTATATGTTTTCATTATGTATAGATTAATCCTTGGTAAATAAAAGTGAAATAATGTTGTTCAAATTCCCTCATTGAATCCACCTCCATGCAATGAAAAATTCATAGAACAATAGGTAAACCAATGATCCTACACACCACAAATGCATGGAAAGAGAGGTAGTTAGTTTTTTTATTCCTTATTATTTACTCCACATGGTTAAAGCAAAAAAATAGTGTGTCTTTAAATTGACAACTGAAACCAGGAAAATATTAAAGGGAGTTTCTCATTATAACCATATGTTGATTGTATTTCCATCAAAGTGGGTATAAAGTGGCTATATATTTACCTCAACAAACTTTTGGAAAGTATATATGATGTACTTATTAGAAATATTTAAAGAAGAAATTACATGTATGTTAATCAGATATATTGCTAAAAGAAATAGATTAGCAAACATGATAAAAAATATGAACCAAATATTATACCTTTATTGATATGGAAGCAATGCTCATTTTCCTCTTCAATGGGGCAACTTCCAAAAGAGGATATCTCATATTACAAATTATTTCCAAGACATATTTTACAATGATTCTACATATTTATATATTACATTGTTTCCCCTAAGAACATTCTAGAGAAGGAACTTTCTAGTAGTCAAAACATTCTTCTAAGCCTTCTTAAAATAATTGTGTTCACACTACTACATGGGCCTTACTCAATAGAGATGACCTCCATATATGAAATACATAGTAATGTATCTACTTAGGGGGTTATGGAGGTTATGACTCTAACCTTCCCTCCCCCTTAAAAAACTACCTTGTCCTCAATGTTGGAGATGTGGGAAGCGTAGTATAATGGATGATAGTTCCCATGTGGCATCCTTTGGCTATGTATTATTTCATTGTATTAAAACTTCCTAGATAGTGAACTAGAAGAGATGCCACTCTTGTTTGTCAAGGATATCATAAGGGTCTTATAGGATCTTATAGGGGAAATAAAACTTTTGAGAATTATTCTCATGGTTTTCTTCTTTGAGGGAGGTATGCTTATATGGATATAGACAAAGGAACACCTAATGATTTTCTTCAATGATGGTGTTTATAATGATGTTGATAATATTTTTTCTTCATATTATTCTCATCCATGAATTAATTATATTTGAGAGTGTGGACAATTTCACACCGAGTTGTAAGGGTTTTGTTGACCTATTGTAGGTTAGAGACACTTGGTAAGTAAGATAATACTGATGGGGGATTTTATAAATAGACCACCACAAAGGGGGTCATGCGAGTGGTAGAAAGATAAATTGTATTATACCACCATTCTACTAGGGGTAGCCACTAAACCCATTGGGATTGTGGTGTTGGTGCATAATTGATCATACCAAGGTCCTTCTCAGGTTACCAACAAAAGGCATCAAATAGTCTAGAGAGTTGGCATTTTCATCTCCTCCAAAGAGAATAAGTCTCACCCGAAGTGCAACCAAGACAAGAAGATAGGGAAAGGCAAGAAGAATACTTTTGTGGGTTCCATAATCTTCAAAGTTCACCCTAACCTTGCACAAGACATACTAACCACAAAAAATATCTGAACTTACCCATAACTGGAAATAAAGACAATCAAGTTCCAGAAGAATTTCTAAATAGAGACAACACATTGATCTTATTATACATGAAGAAGAAAAGTACATAGACGATTCATAATCATAAACACAGAATTAACCAGTATATTTAAAAAATTTAGACCCTTCCATATATATTATCAACAAAGCTTCTCAGATAAAATCTTTCAGATACAAATCAAGACTCTATTACAAGCTTTTGGCTTCAGACTCATGCCTCATATCTATTATCTACCCTTTTCCCCAAAACTGGATTCAAATTACAATCACATAACCTACAAAGATTAGAATGATACTTTGTCTATGACTTCTACACCCTCTATGCATCTATATCAGCTATGACATCTAACCCTTTACAATCATATGCATCTCATACATATAGGCTGAGTGGAATATTCTAGGTTTAGACTCCGCATGCTTTCTTGTTCTTGTTTTATTGTAACTTCCTTTGCCTTGCTGGTGTTGTGTTGTCCCTTTTCACAACCGTTTTTTGTTTCTTTGCTTGATCCACTGTCCATCTTCTTTGTGGCTTGAAAAACTCATGTTTGAACAAAATTGGGACTGTAGTATTCCTTGCGCAACTTCTAACCAAAAACAAAGGGCCCAAAAGGCTTTGACCACAATCCTTGACTCACCCTCGAGTCAAATACTTGGACCTTTCACAGCTTCTAGGAGTGCCTGTTGCTTTTCTTTGTCCCCCGTCTCCTCTTTTATTTCATGTTCTTCTTGCAATTTCTCCTTTTCTGCCTCTTCAAATGAAGGGCCCAACTCTGGGACCAACTCTAAGGCCCACTTCCTGACTTCTTGAAAACCTCAAATTTTATCCTGCCACTTCATTGCAAGGAGTGAGGCTTCAACTACAAACTGCTAAGTCACATATGTAATGCATCCTTTAGGCTTGGATGAGACTAGGGAGTTCCATTTAGAATCAACTCTAGCATCTACCTAATGCATCTACATGTACATTGTCTGAACGACATGTCAAAATTCCCACAACTCTTTCTTGGATATTGATTGCGCTTCAAACAGAACATTCAACTCATTGTCATCCTGCTGGATCAGATCGAATTTCTCCTGCTGTTCCAGCGGATCCATGGTGACTACAACTTCTTCGTTGAGTGACTGTAACCTTGCGTGTACATCCTCTAGATTTTTTTTGCACCTTGCAATGATTCCCATCCAGTTGCTAACTTCGTGGAAGATCCTTGTGCATTCGACTGTGCACTTGTGTAGTGCTACTCTGACATTATTTCTTTCCAAAAATACTTTCTCCATCTTCTCTTGCAAATTCTGGGGTTGTTTCTATGCTTCGTGCTGACTCTCCTGCAACTATACTTCCAGCTTCTCTGCCCGAATGGCTAGCTGTGACCATGCTCCTAGGATTAGATCAATCAGATGCTCAGGATCTCTTGCGGCACTGGATTTTGATAGTTGTGGTGTTGCCTTCCTTATTTCTGGACATGATTCGACAAGATTCTCCTGGAATCTTTCCAATTTATACTCCACCTGGATCTTGGCGTATATCTCATGTGTCGTACGTTCTTGGGAAAAGAGTGCTTCCTCCCTTGCAAACTTTGCCTCCCTTTCAGCCTGTTAGAACTTCTGCTCCAGTTGATCAGTTGAGGCTATGATCATCCTGCCTAACTATGTTGCTGGCCATTGTGTAAGTTCAACAGAAGAAGGGGTGGCCTCCTTGGGTACTCAGACCTGCAGTGGGAGTGCACTGGCCATCAAATGCTCTGAAGGTGTCTCCACCTCATCCTCCCTTGATGTAACTGGTGCAAGTCTTAACCTCAACACTGCTGGCAGGAAATTTAGTACTTTTGTTCTTGCCAGGAAGAGCTACATCAACTATGTGCATTGTTGTGGGTTTTCGAGTACAAACTCCATTTTTTCCTGCACTGATGTTGCACTTTGTCCTGATGCTGTATCAGGTTTCTGGTGAAACTCTGGTACCTATGTCTCTTTGTGGACCTGAGCTTTTGGAGTTGAACTCTTTTCGATAACACTCTCAACATTTGTCACTGAGGGAGTGCGCTGAGGAGTTTGGACTTGCGACTTTGGTATAGTTTGCATCTTTGTTCAAGACAGAGTGTCCTGAATTGGCACAAAGGGTATGATATGTTGGGTCTAGGCTTCAAGGTTTGGCCCAGTGAGTTCTAGTCTCTATTTGGGTAGGTCAAGGTTTGGACCAGTGAGTTCTGGTCTCTTCTCGGGTATCTCTAGGGCATCGAACTACATGGGTTCCATGTCGGTGGTTTGGGATTGGATGGAAATGTTTTGAGGTGACAATTAGGGTTATGGTGGTGATGGAGGTTGTTCAGTGATGATGGTGGTGTATGGAGTGGTATTAGGCTCAGGTTTGTCCTGGATATCAATAATGTGGGCTGCTCAAGCCACTAAGCGAGTGTGAGGAATGGTGGATGATATGGGCTAGGGGTTTAAAACCTTACTTGGGGAGATCTCCGTCCTAGGTTTCTTAGCCAATGGGTCTGCGATGAAGGAAACACTGAGATGTGAAAATGGCTTTCTCTAGAAGTTGTGGGAACATAGGAAATGTTCTCTTCTTGTGCTCCAGAGACTATGTCTCTTCCTCCTCCTCTGAATCTGTCTGTACTGGCGCTTCTTTCTTCTGTTCATGTTGGCCCAATATTAGTCCTACCCTTTCTTCCTAGCCCCTTTTCTTCAATAGTTCGATCAACATGACCTCCTTATCAAAGGCCTCCTCGTCTAGGTAAAATGGCAGCATCCATGAGTGGAAGTATTCTCGGTTGGCATGCCTTGGCCATACGAATGTGTGGTGGAGGTTCATGCTGAATGAAATGTTCCACGTGTTGAGGTTGAGAAATTCCTGAAGAATGCGCAACCTCTGAGTTGAATAAAGAAACCTGTTGTACCATTTGGAGAATGGTGTGTTGTTGAAGGAAATATTCTTTGAGTTCGACCTTGAGTTCCAAGGCTCGAACATCTTTTCCAATCGCCCCTTATCTGTTGGTGATAGCGGTCTTCCTACGGGTTGTGTCCACTTCAACATAGCAAATGAAAACAACGAGTAGCCGTAAGTGAAAGTGCCACCCTCCTCCCATGCTTCCTCGTAAGCCACCAGAATTTATTACAGTAAATAATTGCACCAGTTGAATACAACACCGTTGGTGCAAAAAATGCCACCGATAAGGCATCCAATGTACATTGTCCTTTATAATATGACCGCATGACCTTGCTATAAATTACGTCGCAAGCGGTCCTGACTATCTCAGATAGAATGGGGTCAATATTGGCTATGCACCCCCCCCTCTGTGTATGAAACCTCTCATATAAACTAGGTTCCCCCTTCTTCTTCCCATGCTTTCTAGGATCCTGAAAAACTTTGGATACATCCTTGCCTTCAATGAATAATCCAGTCAGTTGATGAATGTCCTCTACGTGAATTGGGTATCTTCTATCCAACCACACACTTCTGCCATGTACCATGCTAATGAGGAACTTGGTACATCTCACAACTTCCCCAGTACTTCCAAAAACTAGTAAATCTATGAGATTCATAATGGTCGAGTCAAATAGGTTGATGAACTCGAGCCTCACCATGAACTACATTCCTCCCAACTCATCTGGAGTGACACTCCAGAAGACATCGATGTTCATTTGTAGGAACAAAAATCGTTCAGTAAGGTCAAGGTCGAGGAGTTTTAATTTCTCAACCTTCCCATTGAGATCACCCATGATCTCGATCTGGGGGTCACAGGGCTCGTCCGACACTACATCCTTAGAAACAACACTTCTACTCCCTATATCTCTCGATGTGGTGATTATAAACCATCAACACACTTCAACCAACTAAACTGGGATTGGGGATAATGACTGAGGGTCAAGGAATTGCACAGACTTGAGCATAATTCAAAATTTTCATAGTTCTAAGTTCTCTTTGGGAAACAATGCGTCCTACACCGAGTTCCTAGAATCTTATACTTGGGCTTAGCTGGGAAGTCTTGTAATAACTGCTAAGGATATTCATCATTAATCCTATAGACATAACTTGGATCTGAGTTGTCTAACGAGACTGGTTAACAAAGTAAATTTATTGGGCGATCTTGGCATTTACTGAGAAAGTTGGTTAGGGACGTGGCCGATTCCAAACATTATCGTTTAACAGATGAGAATCTTGGCACGAATATTGATGGCATCTTCACATATCGTGGCTTTATGGTTTAATAGAATTTAGACAGGTTACTTTAGTGGTAATAAAGGTTATGACTGGACTGGGTTCGGGTGGCACATGGACTAGGATTTCTTCTGGATTTTCTCTACCTCCGACCACAAAGGGGTCCCTGTCACATTTAATGGTTTTCATTAATAGATTTGTGGCTCTTATGATCCTACACTACTGAGTATGAAGTTCTTCATCAAAACACACCTAGATGAAAAACAATTGAAATTCATGTAGCGACACAATAATGCACTCTTCAAATTTATTAACTAAATTCACATAAATTGCAAAAAAACTCAAATCTAACTACTATACATGCTCCTTTGGACTAGAGAAAGAATCATTGAGAGAAAAATCAAATCAATTGATAGTCTGTTGCTTTAACCACCATGTGACGTTTCTGAGTTGCGGAGTATGTTTCTGGGCATGCCCCTATACTTAAGAAGACTGGTATGTCTTCCAGGTATTCTGGTAATGCCTCAACCTAGAACAAGTCTACATATGGGAGCTGATCATTGAATGCTCTGCCACTTTCTCCTGATTCTAATCTAGATAGGTGGTCAATCCCCACATTGCATATTCCAGGTTTAATGATCACCTCAAATGAAAATTCCTGAAACATTAACAACCATTGAAAAATTATTCCTTCCAGAATAGGCTTGTTAACTATATATTTTAACGCAAAATGATTAGTAAAGAACTTAAAATGAGATCCTAACAAGTAATGTATAAACTTCTGCAGAGCATAAATCATAGCTAAACTCTCTCTTTCTGTGGTTGTATAGTTTCACTCATCTTGTGACAACTCCCTGCTAGTAAAATAGATATGATGATCCATGGCTCCATCTCTTGGTTGCGCTAAGATGGATCCCAAGGAAATACCCAATGCACCTATGTGCACATGAGATTCGTTTTACCAGTTGGGAAATATCAGAATAGGTGTTGTGCTAAGATTTTTCTTCAATATGTCGAATGCTTTATCACACTCTAGAGTCCATTGGAACACTTCTGACTTCTTTAGTAGATTTCCATGGGTGTAGTAATGTTTTTATACCTTCTAATAAACCTATGATAGTACCCTATATTCCCCAACGTGGAGAGAAACTACTTAGCGCTTGTAGGTGGAGGCATGTTCACAATAACCGTAACTTTAGCTGGGTCTACTGATACTCCTTCTTCACATACTATGTGGCCTAACAAATTTCCATGTGGAACATAGAATATACACTTCCTAAGGTTCAAGGATATTTGTAATTCCCTACATCTGTCAAACATCAGACGTAGTAGTGATACATGTTCCTTGAGCAGACTATATACCATCCAATATTCCACATACAATTCTATAAATGTGTGGATAAATTCTCATAAGGCTGCTATTACAATTCGATAAAAATCTGCAGGGGCGTTCTTTAGGCTGAATGGCATCACATTATATGCAAATGAACCCCATTATGTTATGAATATGGTCTTCTTTTTTTCTTTTTCAACAATCTGCACTTGCTGATACCCCAAAAATCCATCTGTAAATGAGTAAGATTCCTTCCCCGCAACCTGTTCTAGCACCTCATTAGTAAAAGGTGTTGGGAAAGGGTCATTCACACAGGCAGAGTTAAGGATTTTGTAGTCTACACATACCCTAATGACCTCTGTCCCTTTCTGTCTTTGGATGACTATAGGGCTAACCCATTCTGCTTCTTCCACTGCAAAAAAGAGTCTAGCCTCTATCATCTTTTCTATTTCCCTCTTAATCTTATATTTCACTCTGGGGTTAAGGCGATATGGTATATTTCTTATAGGATTTGATTCTAGTTTTAGTTCAATTTTCGTCTCTCCCATAGCTCCTTTAATCCATTTTAGCTCTGAAAATGTATTTGGGAACACTTCCTCTTACTCGCGCAACAAGCTATGTATTGCTTGGCTAGTTTTGTCATCCCAATAATCTCCCACTATAGATATATTAGGTTTCTTTGTAGTTCCTATATTGACTTTACACAACTTCAATGGATAATTATAAGAACCATCAATCTTGCTGGGTATAATGTTCTAGATTTCTCTGCTTCCTTTTGTTTCCTTAATGGCTAAGTTTCTCAATTCTTCTAAATCATCTGGGTTTTCCAAGTCCTTCTCAATTTTATAGCATTCTATAAGTCTCTTGTCCGAGTCTAAGTGAAGGTTAGACTAAATTTCTTGTCTATGATTTGCACATATCTTAGGTCTTTTTACCGTTCACCAACATAAAAAAAAAAGGAATTCTTTAATTATTTGTAGGACTATCTTAAGCTCAGGGTACTTACTTGTAAATGAGAAGTCCTTGAAAAATTGATTTGCCAATGTTTTCCAGTCCTTGGTATGTCTTATGGTTTCCTCATGCATGTACCAAGATTTAGCAATCGAACCTAGCAAATGGGGAAATAATTGAACCCATAAGAGAGATGGTATTTCCGCAACTTGTCATTGTCTCACACATTGTTCAATATGTGATTTAGGACTAGACTGTACATTGAACAGTTGTGCAACTTGGAAATCAATCTGCATCTCTGATTCCAGCTGCTCCTTATCTTGAAATCTATATCAGATAGATTTATTCGCATCGTCCCAGTTATTAACTAAGTCTTTCTCATTCGTCCACCATCTTGCAGGGGTGTCCTAGAGGGCTAGGTCCAAAACTGAGATCCTTTGATCCTCTGCTATATGATCTGAACTTGGTTCCAACCCATCTATTTTCTCTGAAACTTGTGCATCTTCTTGAAAATATCTCATATGAACCTTGCTTCCAACTGTCAAATGTCAGTTTTGAATCTTCGTCCACTGATTGTATGCTCCAACTTATCGATCCATCTGCAGTAGGATTTATGTAGTCTTCTCTCATTCCTTCTGTTACAGTGTACAATTGATCCAAGTCTTCTCCCTCCATATTTTTTTCCATTGGCTCTATGTATTGAGGGCCTACATATGGATCCAAGGGTTGAACTACTTTTATTCCATTTGCTTCAAATGCCATAGTGTCTCTCTTTAGGTCAATCACTGCATAGTTATCGTACTCCCAATCAGTACCAAGTATTTAAGGGTAAGGGTTCTTATCTCCCATGATTTCAATCACCTCAAAATAAGCTACATTCTTCACTCCCGCAACATCTATTTCCACATTCTCCAATCTTTATATTGGAAAAATACAATACTAATTAGCCATTCTTAACTGGATCAGGGAATATGTCAACTAGAGTTTCCCTAAAGCTTCCCAAGTATTTTTAGGTAGTATGTTAACATTGTTGAAATTACTAAGACAACTGAGAGGGGGGGTGAACCAGTTGTTACTGTGCTTAAACAATTTTAAGTCTATTAAACCATTTTTAATCTTTCATCAAGTGACCATAAAGATTATACATCATGAGGAAAATATAAATAATGAGCATCAATCACACATAAGATATACACAGAGACAGATTTTCACGAGGAAACCCATAAAGGGAGAAAACCTCTTCTTCTTCGAAATGATAGGAAGTCTTTTAAGTTCTGTACATCATATATGTTTGAGCACCAAATCAAAGTGAGGCTACTACCTCTATTTTACAAGATCCAACTTGTTAAGAGCACCAACTCTATGGTTTCTCTAGAATCCACTAGAAGGAAGCACCAACTCCCTAAATATTCCAGCACCAACTGGATTTATACAAGCACCAACTTATATATAGAAAACTCTGTGTTTTCCCGAGCACCACCCTGCCACCCTGTTTTTCTAGCCACAACTAGATGGAAGATACAACTTCCAATATTCAAGAACCAACTTGAATATCAGAGGACCACAGTCCTCCCTAGAACCACCCTTCCTCCTTGATTATGAATAAATTATTGGCAAACAAACAATATAGGTATTTCAATTCTTATCCCTTCTTCACTATTTTGCAATTCTTCTCTGGTTCAAAAACTGTTCCACGGTTCTACTCTGCTTCATGCTATTCTTCTCTTGCTTCATGCTATTATGCTATTCTGCTCTTGCTTATGTCTGTTCGGTGACTGTTACTCATCTCTGAGTTTTATCTCATGCTCTGCATTCTGTCATTTTACCCTTCTTACAATTCATCTCATTGTTTCAGTTAGAACAACCAACCTTACACAGTCGCTGCATCTCTCGTTTTATACACACCAGCCTCATCAGTTACACTTCGAATCTCCTTGGGAAAAGAAGAAACGTCTCAACAACTAAATCGCCAACCGATAAAGAACCATGATTCGACTATGCTAATTGAAACGTAACTGAGCAATTAATCATGAAAATAAGCAATGACCCTTCAATCATATTCTTTATTAACCTGCATCGTTGGATTACAAATGATGGGTTTCACACTAACTCCATATGCCCACTGGCTATGACCATGGGCCCGATCAAAATGCCTTTCGCATTTCGCATATCGATAATCCTGTGGTGAAAAATCTTGACTCTTCATATTGCGATCGCCGAAAAAGAGCTTAGATCCGCTAGCTCCACCCTCTCATATGATCACCGACGGTGACCACAACCTACACCAAAAGGCATTTTTGAATTTCAGAATTCATGAACTTCATCAAGCCTAATCAACGGTCAACATATCCAATGATCTGATGGTCCATATCTCATCGCGATCTCGCGTTTCAGGATTCCTGTGATGAAGGGTCTCGACACTGCAAGTTGTGACCCCCAAAATGGAGCTTAGAAATTAGCTCCTTTCCTTAATCCTTCGACGATGTGACCTTGTCTATGACCACAGGCTAGACCTTATCGTGATTTCACATATCTCGAGTTGCAAGGTTAGATAATTTCCTTCCTTTGACTTTCCAGTCAGCGAAATGCCAATCGTTGGCCATGTGTCCTTCTTGAAGATGGACGATCCTCCTGCTTTCAGGATTTTGTAGGTCCTCTTCATCTTGCACGTAAAGATCATGCTCCTTCTTATGGATCCAACGATGGTTTGTCTTTGGACTCAGATCTGACACTTGATATCTATTCTCTTCTACTGCGCACTCCTCCTATCTGAATTCATATCTGACGGTCATCGAGAATTCTGAATGGGATCCAACGATCAATGTTGCTCTTCACTATTGATCTTTCCATTGCCATGCCATTATCACTGCGCTACTGATTATGATGATCTTGGCCATCAATGACATCACCATCAATGACAAACAACCTCTGTCTAAAAAAATTCCAACAATCTCCTCCTTTGTCATTGATGGAAACCCCTTGAAAAACATGCAACTACACCACTGTAGCATCCTAGAAATTACCACACTTTCTCCCCCTTTAACATCAATGTCAAAGAAGAAACACGCCCCCTCTGATTTATTGTGGTACATACTCCCCCTGTCAACTATGAGCAGCTTAGAAATACAACATATATTCAATAAGTACTCCCCCTGACCAGGTGAACAGATTAGACGAAGGAAGTTATAACCCCTAACTTTTGACAAATATATCCAAAAGGGGTCGCTGCTAACGGTTTAGTAAAGATATCAACTATCTGTTCTGTGGAAGGAATATAATTCAACTGAACCACTCTGTTTGTAACTTTTTCTCTGACAAAATGGTATTTTATTGGGATATGCTTAGTCTTGGAGTAAAGAACAGGGTTCTTGGATACACTAATGGCACTGGTGTTATCACAATGAATTGTAATCGAATCAGTATAATTTACCTTCAGATCTGCAAGAGTTTGAATCATCCACAAAATCTGAGTGCAACAAGTAGCAACAACAATGTACTTTTCTTCTATGGTTGATAAGGAAATAGATCCCTACTTCTTACTAATCCATGCTACCAATGAGTCACCCAGGAAGAATGCACCTCCACTGGTGCTCTTTCTCTCATCCACACAATTTGCCCAATCTGCATCTGAACAAGCAGTTAACTGAAAATTCTGATTTCTGGGATAGCACAGACCATATGTCATTGTGCCCTTCAAGTATTTGAATATTCTTTTGACAACTACTAGATGAATTTGTTTAGGAGATGATTGATAACGACCTACCATTCTGACAACTTGCATTATATCAGGATGAGATATTGTGATGTATAAAAGACTGCCTATCATTGATCGATATTTTCTTTGATCAACATCAGGTGAAATATCATATTTACTGAGCTTGCAACCAACCACCATTGGTGTACTAACAAAAGAAGAATCTTCCATCTGAAATTTCTTCAACATCTCTTTCAAATAATTTTCTTGAGAGATAAATATTCCTGCAAAACTTTGTTTTACTTGTAAACCCAAAAAGTATGTCATTTCTCCTATCATGGACATCTCAAACTCTATTTTCATAGAGTTAGCAAACCACTGGACACAGGGTTCATTAGTACAACAAAAAATAATATCATCTACATAAACCAAAACAACTAGTAAATTATCACCTTCAGACTTAATGTAGAGATTGTTGTCAACAATACCTTTCTTGAATCCTTTGTCTTGTACGAATTTGTCTAGTCTATAATACCAAGCTCGTGGTGCTTGTTTCAGTCCACATAGAGTCTTCTTCAGCTTGCAGACATAGTTAGGATTATCTGTCAATGAGAATCCTTCAGGTTTCTCCATATATACGCCTTCCTCTAGATCTCCATTAAGAAACACTGGCTTAACATCCATCTTATACACTTTAAAGTTCTTATGACATGAATATGCAAGAAACATTATGATAACTTCCAATCTTGCCACTAGTGAAAAATTTTCATCAAAATCCTGACCTTCAACTTGTGCATACCCTTTACAGACCAATCTGGCTTTATTTCTAACAACTTTTCCTTTTTCATTCATTTTATTTTTGAACACCCATCTGGAACCTATTACATTCTTTTCTTCAGGTCTAGGAACAAGCTCCCAAGTACTGTTCTTCTCAATCTGATCAAGCTCTTCATTCATAGCTCTAATCCAATCATCATGCTGGCTAGCTTCATCAAAAATTTTAGGTTCAACCATAGATATAAAAACAACATGGGATTTTTCTGAGTCTTTAATCAATTTCCTTCTTGTCTGAACTCCTTTATTTATATATCCAATTCTCTAATTTTCAGGATGATTCTTTCTAACAATTCTGAGAGGTGATTTTGCTTCTTTATGCTGATTTGTGTCAGTTGGAGTATCCGTATCTTCATCTAATTTAGATTCTTCTCTTTCTGATCCTTGGACCTATTCATATTCATGTTCAACTATATCTTCTGTGCTTGGTTCAACATTGCTTACATTTCGTACCAGGATTTCTTCATCAACTTTTATGTCGATACAATCAACCAATTTATGTAGCCTCTTATTGTAGCATCTGTATCCTTTACTATTTGTAGCATAACCTAAGAACATACCTTGATCATCCCTGTCATCATATTTGCCAACATTTTCATCATTATTCTTGATATAACATTTGCTCCCAAAGACTTTAAAATGCTTGATTGAGGCAGCTCTTCCAAACCATAGTTCATAAAGAGTATTTTCACTATGTGGTCTGAGATGATCTTTGCTAAGAATGTGAACAACTGTATGGATTTATTCCACCCAATATGTCTGAGATATATTCCTTTCATTCATCATTGATCTTACCATTTGCTATACTGATCTGTTCTGCCTCTCAACAACTCCATTTTGCTGTGGGGTTTTTGGGATTGTGTACTCTCTTTTGATCCCATGTTTATCACAAAACTCTTTGAAGTTCCATGAGCTAAACTCTCCTCATCTATCAAACCTTATTGCCTTCAATCTTTTTCATGTTTGATTCTCAGTTAGAGCCTTAAACACTTTGAATTTTTCAAATCCTTCAGATTTTTCCTTCAAAAAGGCAACCCATGTTAGTCTAGAATAATCATCAATAATCAACATAAAATAGTTTTATTTTCCTATACCTTCTTTCCTTGATGGTCCACATAAATCCATATGAACTAACTGGAGAGGTTTTTCTGTTGAAGGGAAGTTTTTATATTTGAATTGTGTCCATGTAAGCTTAGCTATCTGGCAAGGTTTACAAACAGAATCATATGGCTTTGATATCTTTGGAAGATCCTTTACTACCCCATTGTTTCTAAGCTTGATTATATGATCAAATTTTAGATGTCCAAGTCTCCTATGCCATAGCCAACTTTCATCATACTTTCTTAAGTGACCTTCTTCTCTTTCTTCTTTTAACACATACACATTGTTTTATGTTCTTATCCCTTTTGCAACCAGGTGTCCTGAATTCACAGACTTTATTTTACAATCTTTAGAAGTAAAAACAACCTCACATCCTCGGTCACACACTTGACTGACACTAAGAAAATTATGTTTCAGACCATATACAAATAACACGTCTTGAGATTTTCCTTTGCCATTACTCAGACTTACCATTCCTTTAACTTTTATTTTTCCTGGTGCATCATTTCCAAAAGTTACATTCCCTGATTTGTTTTCACTTAGAGTTAGAAAATTACTTTTGTCTCCAGTCACATGTTTGGAACATACACTATCAATATACCAGGGATTCTTTTTCTTTGGGTTGATAACACTAATCCACACTGGTCATCTTCTTTCATCTTCCAAACCTTGAAATTTTCAGCAGTAGGAGTTAGATCTGGCTTATAGTTCTTAAATGACAATTTTCAACTTTATGTCCATAATTATGGCAGATGTAACATTCTGGTTCATTGAATAGCAGATCATAGCAATTGTTATGTTCATAATTGTTGTTTTACTTAACCTGCGTCCTTTTCCCAACTATCACATGATTTTTAGTCTTTGGTTGTTTGTTACTTGGCTGTCTCAATCTTTGTTGTGGTAGATAATTATTCATTGAGTATCTTGATTGTTCATATCTAAATCTTAAAGAACAGTTTATAGCTTTGTGACCAAAATTAGAGAAGAAAAAACAATAACCATATAAAAAACCTTTTTACCTTGAAAAAGTCTGTCTTCTTTAAGGAGGTCAATTTCTTTCATGCCGATAATCTCTCTGATCTATAGATTCGATTCTGGTACTTTTTCTTTCATTCCTTCTTGGTGGCTGATTCTCTTTCTTTGTTTTTGTAGAGTGACTATTGTCAATGTTTGAGGATTTGAAAAACTTGATAGGTTATGTATTACTTGGATGATCACTACTTGATCCTTCTTCATACCCCAAGCCAACTTTCAACTTTGAGTTTCTTTGCTGATTTAGAATGGAGGTTAATCCTTCTGAAGCTTTAATACTTGACATATTTTGGTGATACAATGCCTTAAACTTCTCCATATCTTTTCTGGTTTTTACTATCTCTTCTTCTAAGGCTTCACACCTTTCTTTCTTCTCTGATAACTGTTGTTTCAGTATGTCCTCTATTTTCTTTAATAAGGCAAAGTCTTCATCAAGTTTTTTATCATCCATTTTAAAATGTATCAACAACTGTTTCTTTTTTCTCTTCTTACATCCGAGTCTATCAATTTCTTCCAAAGCACTGATTAATTCACCTTCCATATCCACCACTGCCTCTTCATCATCCATGTCACCTTCTGTGAGTTTATCATCAATATCTCCCATAGCCATAAGCATAAAGTCATTCACTTTGTCTTCATTGGATGAATCACTATCTAAGTCTTTTGAGGAGTCATCATTGTTTGCACACAAACTTTTCTTTTTACTATATTTCTTAAATTTGTATTTCTTTTCATCATTAGAGTTCTAGTCCTTTTGGTCCTTTTTCGTGTGGGGACACTTAGATGCAAAATGACCTATTTTACCACAGTTAAATCATTTGAAGGGAAACTTTCCTTGATATTTGCCTGATCCTCCCTTTAACCTTCTCACAAATTTTTCTTCAATATCATCTAGCTCCGAATCAATATACTTGTCTGCTTTAAAAGAAGCCTCTCTAGTAATGGATTTATCTTTTCTAATTCTCATTTCATATGCAGTTAAAGTTCCTAGTAGTTGATCAATGGACAAATTTTTAAGATCATTTAGTTCTTCTATTGCATAAACTTTTGGATTAAATTTATCAAGCAAAGATCTTAAAATCTTATGAACTAAGAATGATTCTTCAAACTTCTCACCAAGACCCTTCATGGAATTCACAAGTTCTTCAACTCTTAAAAAATACTTGCTAACTGTTTCATCTTCATTCATCTTTAGCTGTTCAAATTTAAATCTATATGTTTGAAGTTTGGCATCTTTTACTTTCTCATTTCCTTCATAACTACTAATAAATTTATCCCACATTTGTTTGGCAGTTTGAAGATGCATCACCTTTACAAACTTAGCTTCTGCAAGTCCATTCAAGATAGAATTCATTCCCTTAGCATTAAAGCTAAATTCTAACTTATCATCCTCAGAATCTAGCACAAATGGCTTTATGTATCCAGTCTCTACTACATCCCAAACATCCACACCTAAGGCCATTAGGAAGGTTCTCATTCTAACCTTCCAGAAGGCAAAAATTGTTCCATCAAACAGAGGAGGCTTAGTGGCTAAAGTCCCTTCATGACTTGTCATGTTTAAGCTTACATATCTACCTTTAGATAAAAGGAACCTTCTCTGATACAAATTGTTGAAATTACTAAGACAACTGAGAGGGGGGGTGAATCAGTTGTTACTGTGCTTAAACAATTTTAAGTCTATTAAACCATTTTTAATCTTTCATCAAGTGACCATCAAGATTATACATCATGAGGACAACATAAATAATGAGCATCAATCACACATAAGATATACACAGAGACATATTTTCACGAGGAAACCCATAAAGGGAGAAAACCTCTTCTTCTTCGAAATGATAGGCAGTCTTTTAAGTTATGTACATCATCTATGTTTGAGCACCAACTAAAAGTGAGGCTACTACCTCTGCTTTACAAGCTCCAACTTGTTGAGAGCACCAACTCTCTGGTTTCTCTAGCACTCACTAGAAGGAAGCACCAACTCCCTAAATATTCCAGCACCAATTGGATTTATACAAGCACCGACTTGCATACATAAAACTCTGTGTTTTCTCGAGCACCACCTTGCCACCCTATTTTTCTAGCCACAACTAGATGGAAGATACAACTTCCAATATTCAAGCACCAACTTGAATATTAGAGGACCATAGTCCTCCCTAGCACCACCCTTCCTCCCTGATTATGAATAAATGTTTGACAAACAAACAATACAGGTATTTCAATTCTTACCCCTTCTTCATTGTTCTGTAATTCTTCTCTGGTTCAAAAACTGTTCTGCTCTACTTCATGCTATTCTTCTATTCTACTCTTGCTTCTGTCTATTCAGTGACTATTACTCATCTCTGAGTTTTGTCTCATGCTCTTCATTTTGTCATTTTACCCTTCTTACAGTTAATCTCATTGTTTCAGTTAGAACAGCCAACCTTACACAGTTGTTGCATCTCTCCTTTTATACACACCAACCTCATTAGTTACACCTTGAATCTCCTTGGGAAAAGAAGAAACGTCTCAACAACTGAATCGCCAACCGATAAAGAACCATGATTCAACTATGCTAACTGAAATGTAACTGAGAAATTAATCATGAAAATTAGCAATGACCCTTCGATCATATTCCTGATTAACCTGAACCGTTGGATTACAAATGATGGGTCTCGCACTTACTCCATATGCCCACTGGCTATGACCATGGGCCTAATCAAAATGCCTTTCGCATTTCGCATATCGACAATCCTGTGGTGAAGAATCTTGACTCTTCATATTTCGATCGCTGAAAAAGAGCTTAGCTCCGCTAGCTCCACCCTCTCATATGATCACCGATGGTGACCACAGCCTGCACCAAAAGGCGTTTTCGAATTTCAGAATTCGTGAAATTCATCGAGCCTGATCAACGATCGAGATATCCAATGATCCGATGGTCCAGATCTCATCGCGATCTCGCGTTTCAGGATTCCTGTGATGAAGGGTCTCAAAACTCCAAGTTGCGATCCCCGAAACGGAGCTTAGAAATTAGCTCCTTCCCTTAATCCTTCGATGATGTGACCTTGTCTATGACCGCGAGCTAGAAGTTATCGTGATTCTGCATATCACAAGTTGCAAGGTTAGATAATTTCCTTCCTTTGACTTTCTAGTCAGTGTAATGCCAATCGCTCGCCATGTGTCCTTCTTGAAGATGGACGGTCCTCCTTGTTTCGGGATTTTGTAGGCCCGCTTCATCTTGCATGTAAATATTGTGCTCCTTCTTATGGATCCAACGAAGGTTGGTATTTGGACTCAGATCTGACACTTGATATCTATTCTCTTCTACTGTGTGCTCCTCCTATCTGAATTTATATCTGACGGTCATCAAGAATTCTGAATGGGATCCAATGATCACTTTTTCTCTTCAATGTTGATCTTTCCATTTCCATGCCATTATCGCTGTGCTACTAATCGTACTAATCTTCACCATCAATGACATCGCCATCAATGGAAAACAACCTCTGTCTGAAAACATGCCAACAAACATCAGATCCCAGGTCTAACATAACATCCTTAATATAAAACTCATATAGTTGGGATGCTAATCTAAAATCTTTTCCAGTTCGTATTTTCCTTCTTTGCACTCTCTGAGTATTCTTCTCAAGAATATTAGTCCTTATTATAGGTTTTGAAGATTCCTTAGTTTCTAGGACTAGGTATATGGCATTGCACAACTATTTTGTCAACTGGTCATTCCTAAGAATATAAGAAAATAACTGAAACCATAGGTCAACAACATTTTGTGGCTACTCAGGTTGTCTTATTGGGACTATAGGGTTTCGGGGTGTAGGGGGTGAAGAAGGGACTTGCGTTATCTTAGGGTAAATGATAGGATGAAGGGGTTTTTCTTGCATCTCAGGGCCAGGGATACTATGGAATACTTCGATTGAATTTTTAAAGAATAAATTCTGTTTCATAGGATCATACATATCCTCCTTAGATGCAACTTTATGGATCTAAGGTAAATTATCAGCGTCTGCGCCAGTCTTTGCTCCTCCCCAAGTAACGATATTAAGGTTGGGTAGTTGTCCTTAATGAATCTCTTTATCTATGAACTGATGATATTAGTCCCTCGTTTTCATACCCGATCTTCCCATTTTTGAATTAGCTCTAGGGAATCTTCAGTTGCGTGCCCATTGGTTCTACAGTGAGAGCACCATGGCCACCTTGGGTGAGGGAAATCATCTAGCCATGTGGCCTTTCTCATCACAGTTGTAGCATCTACTTGGTCCTCTTCCCTTGGTTTTTCTTCCTCTGAAGTCTCCTCCAGCTCCACCTCCTCGAACTCTTCCTGGTCCCTGAGGGGTTTCATTCACCCTAAATGATGCTCGATCCATTCTATCCGCAAGTGCATCCAACACTCTACATTGATTGGTAGCATGCGTGGTAGATGCACAAAACTCACAATGCATTGTATTTGGTATGGGTGAATACTTCTGAATAATGGGGCACTCTCTTGGCCCATGCCCATGGGTTCAGAAAATATCACAGTATTCGACTGATGACGATGCTTGATTACCTAGAAAATAATAATATGGGGTTGGGGTATGGAATGGTAAATTTGCGGATACTTTCAAAACTCCTCTCATGGTTCCTGGTGAGGGTCCCATCGAATTCTGAGGAGGTCCCATTCTCCTCATCCATGGACATTTTTTCTCCATATGTATTTCTGTTTAACATATGGTACACTAGATTTGCAGTCGCCCTAGTCTAGATATCGTCAATTCTTGAATCTTGTCTGTAAGCGTTGATATTTGTCCTTGTAGTTGCGCCAAATTTTCATCTATTGGGGGTCTGTTCACTCTTAGTCTCCCCATATATATTTCCATGGATTCAATATTCATTGATTCTTCTAAGGCATCTGTCAAAGTGTCTATCCATTGTTGCGTTAATGGATTCTGTGTAAGAGGTAGCAATCCCTGGATATACCATTCTCTTTGATGTTATTCATGAATTGGATGTGCTAACCTCCCTATAGAATATTTAAATTTCTGGCTATATTCCCAGGCTGATTCACCTTCCCTTTGTTGAATTTCACGCAACTCAAACAAATATTGTTGTTTTGACTGAGGTAGCTTAAAATCCACTATGAACTTTGTCTGTACTTGGTCAAGTGTGAATGCTTGAACTTGCAATCCTAGTACTCCTGGATCAATGGCCTTCATGTACCATTTGAGAACACGACCTCTCAAAGTAGTCTGGAACTAAACCAATTTATTTGCAGGAAAAGTCCCTCTAGACCTCCAAATTGCTTCACATAAGAACCAATGTTGCTCAAAATCCTTGTCTCCCTTACCCCAAAATTCTAGGTATCGAGAAATCAAAGCTCCCACGTTACCAAACATTATTGATATTACTTCTCCTACCAAGATAAAACCTAATGGTCCTAGTTATGATCTACCATGGGATCCCAATATCCTCCCAGTATTTGTGCTTCTCGGTTGTGACTGCCTAACTGACTACAATGGAACAAAAATGGAATAAGAATGTATTATAGGATTTACCACTTGTATAGAAGACACTTAGTGTATGGGTGATTTAGAGCTATTTCCACTGGCTTCGGGCCGATTTTCTTTGATCTGGGGGGTCTCATTCTCATCCTATGGAGTGGCCTCTTCAGCCATATTCCTGATCTTTCCTAGTATCAAGGCTGAATCTTCTCTTTCTTCTTCAAGATCCATGTCGGCTTCCTTTTCCCATGCTTCTTCACCTTATTCTTATTGTCCACCCTCTTGGGGAATTCTTTCTCTCTGCGTTTCTCTCTCATTTAATCTTTGACTAGATAGTCTTTCCTGTATTCTCATATTTCACAACTCTTCCATCTGTCCATCCTCGACTTCTCCTAGTCCAACTTCTTTCCGCAACATCTCGAACTGTTTTAATTATTTCTTTATCTTATCGCGCCACCAATTATCAACTATGGCTGCTCTTTTCAAGGCTTGCTCATCCCTTGAGTCCATTTCTTGTTTCTTCCCCATTTTTCAAAGAATCCTCTCCCCTCTCTCATGCCATGAATCCACCCCAAAATCACCCCACCCCAAGGGAGGGTGTTTACGCTGCCATCTCAGTCGGGGAAATAGTCAACATCCCTTCTCCATTAAGAAAAACTTAATCCACAGGGGGATTTCTCTCAACAGTCTTCCCCTTGCGTCATTCTTGAAATCCTCTTCCACCCATGAAAAATATTGGTGATTCTCAATTGCAAACTTGATAATGTATCCTTCTAATGTTGCATTGACCCAGAAATTGATCGCTCACATTACCGGATGATCCAGTTGATGAAGCACTGCAATATTTTCTGTATCCCAAGCGTAGGTCTTCTTGACTCTTTCTTGGAATTCTGAAGCTTCTTGGAGCCTATCTATCTAGTGTAAAAGTTCTTTCGAGAACTTAACCCATAATATCTCGTACTCGTCACTCAATATTTCTGAATAAAAGACACCCTCCTGTGTATCTTCCATAGATTTTCCTCTCGACTCTGCTTCCTTCCATATGAAGGCATCACAATTTCTCTCACACCATTGGTGAATATCAAATCTGTGAATCTTTGGAAGCATTCTCCCTACAGGTTTTCTTTTAAGGCAGGTGTCGGAAACAAAACCATTTTGTTGGTGCAAAATTGATTAGACCAGGGTCCTTCTCAAGTCACCAACAAAAGGTACCGAGTAGTCTAGATCGTTGACATTTTCATGTCCTTCGAAGAGAAGAAGTCTCACCCGAAGCACAACCAAGACATGAATATAGGGAAGGTCAAGGAGAATACTTAGGTGGGTTTCTGAATCTTGAAAGTTCACCATAACCTTGCACAAGACAGATTAACCACAGAACATATTTGAACTTGCTCATAACTAGAAGTAAGGACGATCAAGTTGTGGAAGCATTTGTAAACATAGACAATGCATTGATCTTATCAGACATAAATATGTAAATTACAGAGACAATTCATAATCATAAACACAAAATGACATATTATATTTCAAAATTTTAGACCCTTTCATATATATTATCAACATATCTCCCGAGATACAATTATTCAGATACAAATCAAGACTCTGTTACAAGCTTCTGGGTCTAGACTCATGCCTCAGAGATCTTATCTACCCTTTTCACCAAAAATGGATTCAAATTACAATCACATAACCTACAAAGAGTAGAATGATACTCTCTCTACGCCTTCTACACAATCTATGCATCTATATAAACTATGCCATCTAACCCTTTACAATTGTATGCATTTCATACATATAGGTTGAGTGGGATCTTCTGGCTTTAGACTCTGCATGCTTTCTTGTTCTTGTTCTATTGTAACTTCATTTTCCTTTTTGGTGTTGCGATGTCTCTTTTTGCATCCTTTTTCTATTTATTTTCTTTCTCCACTGCCCAACTTCTTTGTGGCTTGTGCAAATCGTGTTTGACCAAAATTGGGACTGTAGTCTTCCTTGCGCAACTTCTAACCAAAAAGGAAGTACCCAACATGTGGTTAAAAAGTAAATCACCTCAACTATGATTCCAAATACTTGTTGACAACTTAAATTTGACCATTAGTCTAGGGGTGATAGGTAATGCTAAGATGAAATTGAATTCCCTAGAGCCTGAACAATTATTCATAGAAGTTGCTAGAGAAAGTGATATCATGGTCTATAACAATAGATTGTGGCATACCATGTATTTTGAAGAAATTATCCATGAATACCTGAGTAGCCATGGAAGCTTTAAAAGTGTGTTAGAGGGCACAAAAATGATCATATTTGGAAAAGTGATCAACCACAACCATGATGACAAATTTATTTCCATATTTGGGTAACCCCATGATAAAGTCCATAGAAATGTATGCCCATATAGTATGAAAAATAGGTAAAGGTTGTAGTCCACCTAGAGTTTCCCTTTTTCTCCCATATTTCATTTAGAAATATCACATTCCTACACAAAATTGTTGTTATCACTGAAATTTCGTCTACACATGGTGACAAGAACTCCACATCATCAAAACAACAATGAAGTCACTCATGGCACTGAATTAATTTCACAGCACTCCAGAAGGGCAAAAAACTATACAAAGTAACCAAAAATTGAAGGGCGCTTTACAACAGCTTGATGCGTGCGCACATGCGCGGGACAAAAACGTGTTACTAGCGCATGCACGCTCGACGCACGACTGTCAACACAAAAACCCACGCATCTGCTAATACGATGCATTAATTGCATAGGTCGGCCTCCCGACCACCTACGGACCGGCCCCCAAGATGATTTGACTCTCAAATCAGAGTTGGCTCTGCAAAATCGGCGAATTAATGACCTAAATAAACCCTAATGCGCCCCTATTCACACTTGGAGAAGGTTACGTGACCGCCCGTGAAGCTGCTATAAAAGGCCATGAGGGTACACTGTTTTGGCAAGGAATTCTAAGCACCATTATGCTGTTCAGATGGTTTAAGGATCCTCCTTTGACAACAAACCCATTAGCTGCATCACCCAGAGTTCTTTCACTGCTGTGCGCAGTTCATTTCATTTGTAAGGAAAGCATTATGTTGAGGGCCCCGAAGAGCCTTCCGCTGGAGGGAGAAGGAACCCCTGGTCTCTTTCTTCAGCGTGCTCTGGTTTCATTAATACACCAGCCTGAAACCATTGATGACCCCTG
>ML778500.1:673968-684380 GCA_009831015.1 Picea engelmannii
TATTTTAATGAGAGATCTCGGACGGCACAGGGTGAAACACCATTGCTCCCTGCTGTCGTTGGCCCCCATAACATTCGATGCCAACACTCTCTCATGTTATGGTGGGTCTTACTATGCGACTGTTGCAGTTATTTTTGTCATTTGCCGAAGACCTATGAATGTGGTAGGGCCATCAATGCCCACATCATCGTCGCTGCTTATTATAGTGATCATTGCCTATTATTTAGAGTATGTTCCTTTGCAGAATTGTCTTCTACCTTTATCATTACCGCCCCCAAGGGTGCTGCAGTTGTCTACACCAACACTTCCGTCATCTTTTTTCAGATTTACATCACACGAGCATGGGGCATGCCCGCCTCGTTTGTACACAATTTTATATTTTTTCTCTACACGTCTCTCAGAAGGTCGAGATACCGGTTCCTTCTCTCTCCAATGGATCGCTCCGAACGGTCCCACTCTTGCTTTCCCTTACAACCACATTCTCAGTAGAAGAAACATTGATGGATTTCGGCTATACGTATGCTCCTAACCTCATCCATCAAGGGGCATCTGTTATCACTAAAATTTCATCTGCACATGGTGACAAGAACTCCACATCATCAAAACAACAATGAAGTCACTCATGGCACTGAATTAATTTCACAACACTCCAGAAGGGCAAAAAACTATACAAAGTAACCAAAAATTGAAGGGCTCTTTACAGTAGCTTGATGCGCGCGCACATGCGCGGGACAAAAACGTGTTACTAGCGCATGCGCGCTCGACGCGCGACTGTCAACACAAAAACCCATGCATCTGCTAATACGGTGCATTAATTGCATAGGTCGGTCTCCCGACCGCCTATGGACCGGCCCCCAAGATGATTTGACTCTCAAATCAGAGCCAGCTCTGCAAAATTGGTGGATTAATGACCTAAATAAATCCTAATGCGACCCTATTCACACTTGGAGAAGGTTACGTGACTGCCCGTGAAGATGCTATAAAAGGCCATGAGGGTACATTGTTTTGGCAAGGAATTCTAAGCAGCGTTATGCTGTTCAGATGGTTTAAGGCTCCTCCTTTGACAACAAACCCATCAACTGCATCACCCAGAGTTCTTTCACTGTTGTGCGCAGTTCATTTCATTTGTAAGGAAAGCATTGTGTTGAGGGCCCCGAAGAGCCTTCCGCTGGAGGGAGAAGGAACCCCTGGTCTCTTTCTTCAGCGTGCTCTGGTTTCATTAATACACCAGCCTGAAACCATTGATGACCCCTGTGTCTTATGTTGATGTTTTTGTTTATTTTCGCAATGTTATTTGCTTTCAGTTGATAGTTAGATTGTAGTTAGTTTTGTTTTCTTTAACCCTTTTCTCCACAACTGTTCTGCCCTGCCAGACCCAACAGGGTATGCAAGCGCTCTCCATTTGCTCACCTGGTGACCATTTGAACGCGAACAATTGTGAATTTACTTCTTCATTCCTTCCCAAAATAAGGAATGTTTAATTAGTTCAAATGTTTTATGAAAGCTAGAACGACTTGTTGTTGGAGTGTTAAGCCCAAAATAGTGGAACATTACCCATTAATTGGGGCATATTACATTAGTATTGTTAGTTTATTTATGTGATATTGGGTCGATTAGTTGTAATTGTACCTCCTAGCCTCCTATATATACCAAGGATACCTTTTCATTTGGAATCATCTTATATTGGTGAATTGATATGATGTATAAGGAGGTTTCCCCCTTGAAGAGGATTATTATCTTAACTTCTCTCTTTGTCAAGGAATTCAATACTTATTCTCATGTTTTTATGCTATTTTTATATTTGGTTCCTAACATTTGGTATAAGAGCTTAAGGTCTTGGGGTCTCACTGCTGCATCTGAGACACTTTGGAATCTTTTCTATAACATTTGTTTCGGGATGTTTCAGAAGGAGAGCCTTGGGGGATATTTCTTAGATAGATGAAAGTACGTGTGGTTAAATATCAACTTTTGAGGATTTATAATTTCGGGGAAATATCCTGTGGAAGATAACGTTTCTTAATCATCCTTAATTCACTCATCACATAATTTTTGATATAACATTTGTTTTGTGATTTTTCATACCATGGAACTCGGAGGATATTCATAGGAATTATCAAGGTATCTTTGGTAAAAATTTCATCTTCTGGGGCATCATAAGTTTGGAGTTACGCCCTGTGTAAGTTAAGGTAGCCGACTAGTTCTATTAACTAGTCTCAAACTTGTGTTCTAGGTAAAAAAATGATATCTCCTTCAGTGAGTATCCAAATTAAGTGAGGCTCGTTGCATTGGACAATGGACGGTGTTTAGTATTTCTGGTGCAATGTTTAGAATACAATAACATATATTTTACTCTTGGCATGCTTTACAAGTACACTCTTCTGGAAAGGCAAAAAATCAACAAGGAGTGGGGAAGTCACCATAACTTCCAGTTGATACATCCAATTTTGATAGGACCTATGGAATTTGAGAGAGTACATATCATAGAAATATAGAATGAAATTGCAGATCTAGAAGGGACAAAATTGTAAATATATAACAAAAGAAAGGTGAGCTAGCATAAAAATCTCAAAATTAGGGTTTAAAAGGTACATACGTGTTCCGACGTATCTAAACATAGGATCTATCGTTATTGGTAAATGATACAACCCATGGACTATGTGTTTATGCCACGTACCTAGATTATATTAGAAGACCCCTTTTGAACGATTGCACATTAGACAACACTATTATGGATTTTAGCTCCCATGTACCTAGCGTATATCGGGAGACTTCTTAGAATCCAGAGACTTGCCGAGTAAACCTTTTTTCCATCTTGTTTCTATAGTACACCAAGAAAAACACTCAGAGAGATCACTCTCTAGTACCTGGGTAGTTAGATAGTATGACTAAGGGCATGGTCAAGACTCCTTAGTTAGTGCCCTGAGATATTTGGAAGAGTACTATTGTTGGACCCCACACATATATCAAAGAGTTATAGAACCTGACACTCCCCTGTCTATGAGGAAAAATTAGGAATTCCTACCTTGAAGTGATACTTGGCCAACATGCTAATAGAGAGGCTACCTGGAAGTGACAATGTATCCCATGAAAATCACGATGAGGAAAAAAGGAATATGAATCAAGACTGGATAAACTCCAACTCTGGGTTGAATACAAATCACTTTCCTAAGATCTATATGAAAAAGTTTGATGGCAAGGATCCAACCACATGGATACTCTAGATGGAGCATTTCTTTGATCTACATGATGTGCCACACACACAAAAGGTACAAATTACATCTTTATATTTAGAACCCAATCAATTTGTGTGGTATATATGGATTTTTTCTTGCAAATCACTTGTAACTTGGACAATTTTCATGGAAGAAATGATAGCACACTATGAGGATACAAGGAGCAACACCTTCTTTGTCCAATTGATAAATCTCAAGAAAAAGGGTTTAGTTGCAGAGCACATTGAGAACTTCCAAAGATTGAATATAAAGGTAAATAATATTCCATATGAGCACCTGATTGATGTATTCATAGGAACTTTAAAGGATAGCATTCAACATGAGGTTCTCCTTTGGGAACCCAAACCATTGGCGAATGCGATCAGGGTGGCGAGAAATGTTGAAAGTAAAAATATGGCTATGGCTAATAGAAGGACCACTCCTAACATCTATCGAGAGAATAATGTTCCTTCTTCTAAACCACCTCAACCTAAAAGTTTGACACCTCAACAATTGGAGGAAAGAAGAGAAAAAAGTTTATGCTTTAATTGTGATAGAAAGTACAATAAGGGACATAAGTGTGGTGAGAAGAAATTATTCTACATATATTGTGAAGAGAAAGAAGAACAAGAACAAGAACCATCTCAATATGAAAACATAGAAGATATTTCTTTTGAAGGGTTGACTCCCACCATATCATGTAATGCATTCGCTAGAATTAACACTCCTCAAATCCTCAAGATTGAAGGATATATAAAAAATAAAATGGTAATAGTCCTAAATGATTATGGTACTAATCATAATTTCATTCATTATAAATTATCCAAAGATGTCAATTGATTTATATATCTAGTGCCAGAGTTTCAAGTAATGATTTCAAATGGAGGAACTATCAATTTCCAAGGAAAATACCATAAGATCAATCTTACTATGGGGGAATATGTAATGAATAGTCCAATGATTGATATACGCTTGGGTGGTGCTGATGTCATAATAGGATTCCAATGGTTACAATCATTAGGAACAATGGATTTTAATCTTCAATAAATTTTCATGAAATATTCATTGGAAGGAAAGGATATTGAGTTAAGGGGTATCACAAGGAAACCCAGTAAGGTGATAAGCTCTAATGGTATGAAAAATTGTTGAAAAAGGGGAATCAAGGTGTAATTGTACAAATATGCTCACTAGATGTTCAAACATCTAAGCCATGTATTCCATTAGATCTCTAAGGGATCATTGATAGGCATTCTGAAGTATTTGAAGATATTCCCAAAGGTCTTCCACCCACTCACGAACATGATCATTCTATTCACCTAATTCCTGGGAGTGTTCCTTCTAACATTAGGACTTACAAATACCCTTATGCCTAGAATAGTGAAATTGAGCGTATGGTTGAAGAAATGCTAGAGGATGGCATTATTAGAAATAACCAAAGTTATTACTCTGCACCAGTGGTGATGGAATTATGTGTCCATATTATAGAGAGCTCAACAAGATCACCATTAAATATAATTTTTCCATTCCCATCATTGACGAATTATTAGATAAAGTACATGGAGAAATCTAATTCACAAATTTAGATTTTCGTTCAGGGTATCATCATATTCGAATGAAGAATGAAGATATCCCAAAAACAACATTCCGAACCCCTTCCACATTCCAAGGGTTGATGAATTCTATTTTCAAACCCCTCATTCGAAAATTTTTGTTAGTATTTTTTGATGATATACTAATCTATAGAAAGTCTTGGGAGGATCATGTTCGACATGTTGACAAGGGTGCTACAATTACTAAAGGAGAAAATACGATATTCCAAACCATCCAAATGTTTCTTTGGGGTGAAGGAGGAAGATTATTTGGGTCATATTGTATCTCATGAAGTTGTAAAGGTTGATCCTAACAATATTAAGGCCATGATACCCCTTAACTCATTTCCATTTTGAATGTTTCTTTCACTTACGAGAGTTATGGAAGATATCGTAGATTATAATAAAGGATTCGTGGAAGATATCGTATATTGAAAAACAAATGTCAATGTCATTTCCATTTTTAATTGTTCATTTACTTAGTAGTGGAAGAAATCATAAATTCACCCCCAAAAATACATTCTATATGTAAAATTTAGTGTTATTACATTAGTATCATCAACTTGAATCCATTTTTTTAATAACCCTCACATTAAAGATTTAAAATGACTAAATTATACATATTATGAATTAAAATTTTGGCTTGAAGTATACGTATTATGAATAAAAAATTTGCTCAAAGTGTATATATTATGAATAAAAATGGCTTAAGTACACATATTATGAATACAAAAATCATATTTTATAAGTTTTTAATAATATTTTATTTTTTTAATATTTTAGTTTTAATCTTGGAATATATTGGTTTAGTTTATATGTAAATTATAAATTTAAATAAATGAATTCATATGTAAATGATGTAAATATGTTAATATGGATTCTTAGTTCTAAGCTCAAAGAGAAGATCTAACTAGCCATTGGTTAGACATGTACAATGTAAATATATTTTTACGAAATGTATGGTAGGGTTGCCACTATGTACTCAAGCTATGTAAATATTGTTGCTCAAATATAATATATAATGTCTTAAATATAATATATAATTGTCTAATATCACTACTAAGAGAACAAAAGGGGCTATGATTCCACCAAAAGGGAGAGGAAATGGGTCCTATGTGAAAGTAAATTTTCTATTGCTAATTCAACCTTAGGTCTCATCTCTTTTCCATAATGTGCCTTAAATGAAGCCATCCACTTCCATTCACTTATAAAACCAATTATTAAATGCATGCAAGAGGCTGGTGGGGAGGTCTTCTCATGTCATTATGGAAGCATGGGTTGAGTAAAATCATCACGGGGAAGTCATTATGGAAGCATGGGTTGAGTAAAATCATCACGGGGAAGTGTAAGAGAGCTACATTCCTCCCATTAGAAGTAATGTTAGGAATCATTCCCCCCAATTCTCCCATGCTCATTCACTCACTTTATCTAATAATTCACTCTAGTATTGTCAAATTCATGCTTGACATTGCTCAGGTTGTGTTATCAATTGCTAGCCATAACCAATATGGAAATTAAACAAAAATTGAAACTACAAATAGGAAATGATAAACCTTGGATGAAAGATATACAATTGTAGGTGAGCATGGAGGTTTAACAAGTTAGGAATCCATCACCAACAATGTGTTTGTTTCTCTTTATATTATTGAGATATAAGTAGTGTTATTATAGGAAGCTTCTCGGAAGAATATAGTAGATTGAGCTCTTTCTACCCACACTAAGAAGCATTGGAGGAAAGAATATTTCTCAAGGAATGTGTAGCAAACAAAGGGAAGAGTTTCCTTGTGTTGTGTGGGGTGGTGGAAAATAGTGTTATGTTTATTTGATGGCTATATGAGATACCTAAAGTGCTCTATGATGAGTAGATTGGCTGAGAACAAAAATAAATGGGTTTTATTGAGTGATCTCAAATCCTCCAGGTTTGATTCTTCACCCTAGTGGCCTCATAGCCTAGCTTGGGGTGGTATCTAAATTAGATACCTATCATTGGGTGGAAAATTGGTCAGTCATACATAGTTTCTTGAACCAATTGTTGTTAAAAGTAAGTGCACTATCATTTTTTATGAATATACAATTAATGGATTATGCTTGAATTTGGGGATGGGAATTTAGTTTTCATAAATTTTTGTTAATCTATGGGTGTTTATTTCCATTCTATTTTAATTATCACACCTATGCATGGACTTTGTTTAACTTTGTTCCTCCTTGGAATTTTTTTTTATTTTTTATTGTGGGGATATGGCCTCCAAGGTTTAGAATTTGAAAGTCTTATTTCATGGTTATTCATCTCATAAGTTGTTGAAGCTAGTCTATTTTCTAAGCATGTTCTTAGGTTATGGAAAAATGGGAAAACAATCCATTTTCTAAGTGTAGTGTATCCTCAGGTAAGGGGACAAAACTCATTAGCCTCTTGATTGGGAATAATATATTGGGGTTCATTTTCTATCAAAATAGGATTTTGAGATCAACAATATTGTGTTTGTGTTAGTTTATGACTCCCTATACAAACATTTAGTTCTACACCACCTTTGTGTATCTCACATTATAGGATATAGTTTTTATCCTAAGTATTTATTAGATCATATTTTTCCTCCTCCTAGACTTATCACCTGATGTGGTGTCGACATGAGAGAAAATATAGTTGATGAGTTGGTTTCATTCATGTACAATAAAGGTGTATCATTGAAATGAATATTGTAAAATAAGAATATAGATTAAATCCTTTTCTACCAATTTCTTGTGTTTTGTCTTGTGTCCTATTTCTTAACATTGTATAAAAGATCTTATGGTATTAAGGGCATGATAACACCATGTTGGATTTTTTCATTAAATTAAATACACTTCCACACTAATCCTAGCATAAGAGAAGAAGAATTTAATCAAGAACGTAAATGAACCAAGGAATCACATAGTACACCGAGATTTTACCCTGGAACCCTTAACCGGGAGAAACCAACATTCCTTTGAGTGTTCTTCTCTCTTGTTGTCTTATTCAATCTGAATAAAAGGTTACATTCCTAACCTTGGTCCACACCTAAGACACAATCACCATCATACCCTCTTTCCTGCACAAGAACAACCATGTAGCCAAATTGACTTACATACGCATGACGAACAACCTACGATTTACCATGCGTTATTATTAAAACATTTTGCATTCTTGCATTCACCTTTAAGAACTTACAACATGCCTCTTTATAGGGTTTACAACAGGAAAATGCCTAAATATTGGCGCCCAAAAAACGGTTACAGATCCGTGCATATTATTGGCTACAAATCCCACAAATCCTGGGATTATGTTAGAGTCGACTTTCGATTCGGGTTATGTTGGCAGCGAATTCAATTTTTTTTTAATTGCCCTAAAAAGATGCCTACACCTAATTGTCTTCTAAATCGACAAGTCATCGTCGCATTTTGCAACTAGACATTTGTTTCATTTCTTGCGACAATTGCAATTTGATTTCGATTCAGTTTTCACAACTGAAAGTGTGAAAACTCCTCCATTGTTGTTTGGACTGTCGTAGTCTTTTATTGATTTTCTGAAAGACACTTTACCATTAGTTTATTGTATGACTACRAAYGAMTTTCAAACTATGCCCATTCGCCTTGATTGCGCATTTGGATTTGTTTGATTAATAAGCCATTGAGCATGCAAATTTATTGGTTACATTTGATTCTACAAGGGTCATGATTGATGTTGGTTTTATATGATGTGATCCTTATTGTTTTAAACCTTTGACTTATCAATTTTACAAAGTTTTTGGTCATAATGTTTTATAAAACTTTGATTGTAATTATGTTGTGAGCGCATGATCAATATATGAGTTTCGATTTGCATGACAAAGGTTTGAATTATAAATCTCGATCGGGTGAACTTTTGGTTTGATTTAATAAGTCTGAACTTATACGATGGCACAATTGGATTAACATTGGTTTAAATGTTTTTGTTGATTTAATGATTAATACAATGGTGCGTTGTTTAACTTTGGGTTTTGATTTGGATCATTTCTTGGTATGTTGTTTTATGGGTTTCGATTGAATGGTTTTAACTTATGGTATGACACATTGATGTAATATATACTATGGCGAGTTGATACATTGACCACCGCCCAAACTATTTGGTTGGACGATTCATATGGATTAAACGTTATGATTATGGATGGAACAACACTATACTCACCCATTAATACACTGCATGGCGGTGGTAATCCCACCACCTTCGCATGCATACAATTAATCCTTGCCTCTTTGAGCGCTGCAGCTGTTAGCTGTAACCATTTTTCGACCCTGTACATTGTTTTGTTCAAACCAAACCCTACTATGCACAGAAGCCATGGCTCCAGTCATAAGGGTCGAGCCCAATGGGTGCCAAGCATTGCTGATGTTTGATGGCGCTTATAGCGACCTGGAAAAATTCGGATGGCTCTCGTTCATAAGGAAATTCGATGGTCATAACCCTAGTGTGGCTCGACAATTTGCGTTATCATTTGATGGCTGCCGAGCCAAAGTTGGAGATGTGCAACTTGAAATTAATGAACAGTTTCTTAGCTCGGAAACCAGCCTGCCTGTTACGAGACATAAGTGGTCCAAAAGTTGCAAGGTGGATGATGTCCCGTGGACATTGTTATTCTAGTCTTGAACGGTGAACTCCTGCGACAAAGGCTTGCCTGCAAAAATGTTTAAACCATGATGGTATGATCTCCTAATGATAATCAAGAAATTCATTACTTGTGAGGGCAGGTACGGGTTCATTTTCTTGTTTCACCTTTGTCTATTGATGGTTTTTATGGGTTTCGAACTTAGTATGCCTCACTACCTACATAGAAGTTTGTTCAAGATGGCTAAAAGGTACAAGCGTAGCCAAACTGACACCAGCCTCTTCCTTTTGGGGTTGATTAAAATGATTATGGTTTATGAGTTGGGGTTATGACGTGATTGTTGGGATGATTTTCTCAATCGTAATGGCTTTGAAGAATCAAACCCTCCGCAGGTTGATAAACCTATGGTGGCCGAAACCCAGCCTATTCGCCCTGTGCCTTACAGTGTTTTTCTACCCAAACCTCTACCCGACCCACCTACGAATTTGCCTATGGATGTGACTAAACAGGTTGAAATTGCTAAACCTGCAACCAAAAAACCTAAAGCTAAAACTAATGCTAAAGGCAAGAAAAACGCTCGCTTAATCTCTCGCATGGCGAGAAATAGGCCTAAACCCCCTGCCAACTCTGAGCCTATCGTGGTCAGGGAAGACTCTGATTCAGAGATTGAGCATTTTCTTGCCGACGAGTATCCTTACTCGGAAGGCTTGTGTGACAAGCCTGCATATGACTTTGTCAAGAATTTACCACCTTGTCTGCGGGATGATCCTAAGTTTCCTGGCATTGAACTACCTCATGGAACCCTCGGTGAATCATCGAAACCCCCTTCTGCTCAACCTTCTGTTCCACCTTGTGATCAGTGTGGGTTACGGTTGGAGAGATACTACTTGGATGTGCCGATGTTGCAATCCAGAATCCATGATTTGGAAAACCAAGTGGCAAAGCTCACTGGTCGTAACGCGAAGGTGGAACCCTCTGACAAGAAGCAACGAACAACTGGTTCAATTCTGTTC
>ML778500.1:684707-776913 GCA_009831015.1 Picea engelmannii
GAATAAAACGATATGAATTTCACACAGCTGTAACCAATCGATTGTGATAAGGATCGATTATTACCATATCTATTTGGGATTACATCATACGATTGGCTTGTAATTGCATTTGGATACGAAACAATATGATTATTATTTGCCCCAATTTTATGATAACTAAAAATAGAGCATTCTTTACTCTGTTTTGATTGCATTTATTTTGATATGATTTGATTTAAATGATAATTTCACTTGAATTATTAGTAATTCATTTTTGAGGATTATTAAAAGATGATTCGATTTGATTGAGATCTGGTCCTGTTTGCTATTTTTGACTAGCTACAGAATTAGATGATTCTGTAGCTAAGTCTGTAAAGTCAATTTTTTATTGTTTTCCTAATAAAATATCCTTCTAATTTGATATTTGTGTTATATTATAGGAAAATTCAAGTTGGCAATAGATATGATGAGCAGTTAGGGGATGTCTTACAGATTCTACTTGCATTTTATTTCCTTAGTTTAGGTGATTTTGGGATATCTTCTAGATTGTGTAAAACTATTTGATATTATCCACAAGGAAGTTTTACCTTGTGAAGAAACCTATATATACTTGTGATTTTTGTAATAATGGGAATCCTCATTTGTGGGAGAATAAGGATATGTAATTATGATACAAACTGGAGCAGAATTGATGTTTTGTCACAACTTTAGCTTCTCAATATATCAACATTTTGTTTCAAGTTTTGTATATCACTTTGTTTATGGTTTATGATTACTTTAGCTATCTAAATCAAATGCAAATGATAAAATTTTATTATTGTTATCCATATCTTGTCTCTTCCAAATAGATAAAAGACATAACAGTTGTTGATTCATTTTGTGAATGATAGCTTTGTCTTCTTCATAGATTGAATTGTTATATATAAGTTTTCTGCATAACAGGTTTCCCTTATTGCAGGAATTTATAATCAGAAGATTGTTATGATTTTCTTTTATGTCTTGTTTGTCCTGTACAACACTTCAAGAATCAGCATAGCTTATCGTTTACGAGAATATTAAGGACTAAACGGTGTGAATTTCTTCCTCCAACCAGCTTAAGAAGTCATCATACACAGGGCAGACTTGGAGCATTTCCAGGTCAATTAGTTTGTTGTTTACTGTTTCGATTAAGTAGTTTAATTTAGATATACTCTTAATTAGATTCATATTAGATTATTTAATTTCAGTAAACATATTAGATTGTTTAATTTCAGTAGTTTTTATTTCCTTTTCATAAATATAAAAATCAAAAAAGAGATTCTTAGCTGTCTTAGGGCAGCGAACACATGATTTTTGCAGGTTTTAAGTAAATCTGTAGATTGTTTATAATGTATATTTGTGAATAAGTAATATTGTAGCTGATAATTAGATAGTGGATTTGAGTTATTACAAGAGTAATTTATAGTTTGTAGATAGAATAGTTAGAATAGTCCATATTTAGTATATTAGTTTCTTTTCTTTGATTTATTAGTTTCTAGTTTCCCTTATTTTTTAGTTAGTTAGTTTAGTCTGTTTCATTAGTTGTATTTAATTTAGTTTCTTTTAGTTTGTTTCAGACAGTTTGATTTGTTTGTTAGTTTAGTTAGATTACTTATCTTAGATCAACTTTTCTCTTTGGTTTTCTTAGGAGACCTTAGAGCGGCCAACAGAGTCGTTAAACTCGTCAGGGTGGTCCATTCCAAACGGCTTGGGTTATTTAGACAACCCTGGACCGGTTCCACTCTCCCAGTTGACGGATGGTCAATTTCTCCCGTCAATAGGTTACCAGTAAACTACCGGTCAAACTTCATTCATTATCTATTCAGTCGTCTCACGCCCACACTTTGACCTCTTTTCAGTTGAATTTGTCGTCAATACCTTTGAATTCGACTTTGCTCGGTCAACTCCCTCGACCTTCAAATTGTATTTATTCAACTCAACCTTCGATCATCAATTGATCTGCCTCGAATCGAATTTCACCACAAAGAATATAACAACCCAAGATTCTCCCACTTGTTGTCTTCTTTGCTAAAACATGAGATTTTTGAAATTTCATTCAGAAAACCAGGGTAGTAATGCCCATTTCTTCTCTGCACCAAGAGAACTTCACAACACTCACAGACTTAGTCAACGAGTCTTCTATGTTTTCCAAAGTGTCTATTTTCTCTAGTAGCACCTTGTTTCTTTCCACCATATCTCTCATGAAATGGTATTGTACATCAATGTGATTATTATTTCAATTATAAGCAGGGTTCTTTGCCAAAAATATTGTGCTTTGACTGTTGCAACTCACCTTCATAGATCTCTTCTCAAAACTGATCCCTAAAAACAACATTTGAAACCATATTGCTTATTTTCTTTCATGATTGGTTGCCATGTATTCAACTTTTGTTGTTGACAAGGATATGACCACTTGTCACTTACTCATCCAACTTATTGCACCACCAAACATCTTGAAGAAATATATGTTTTTCAACATATGTCGATCTAGATATCCATCCCAATCAACGTCAACAAAGATATGTACATTTAATTTACCACTTTCACCTCCAGGTTTTCCTTGGTAGCATATAGCATATTCCTTTGTGCCATACAAATACATGAATACTCTCCTGAAAACTATCCAATGCTCCTTCCTAGGTGTCAACATGTACCTTTTCAACACTCGCACTGCATGGGGAATTTTTAGTTGAATGAAGACCATCACATGCAATATACTACCAAAAACAGTTGCATAGGGAACACGTGCCATGTCCTCTATTTGTTCTTGTGTATTTGGAAACTATTCAGCATAAATATTTTCTCCCACATGAATTGACACCTTCATCGATTTGCAATCCTGCATATTGAACCGTTTCAAAATTGTTTCAGTATACTTCATCCTATTCAACCAGAGATTTATAGTGGATTTATCTCTCTTAATATCCATTCACATAATGAATTTAGATACACCAAGATCCTTCATGTCGAACTTGAAACATAGTTTCTTATTCACCTCCTTTATTATGTCCATGTTGTTTCCAATAAGAAACATGTCATCAACATACAAAGCTACATATATGAAACACTCACCTTCTTCCTTGGAATATATGCAATGATCAACTTTGCTTGTCACAAATCCCAAACTAAGGATGTAATTTTCAAACTTCTGGTACCACATCCTTGGCAATTGCTTTAGACCATAAAGGGATCTTTTGAGTTTGCACACAAAATCTTTCTTTCCATTTACTACAAATCCTTTAGGATATTTCATGTAGATTTCTTCTTCCAGGTCCCCATGTAGGAACATTGTCTTCACATCCATATATTCTATCTCTAGATCGAATGTTGCAGCCAAAGACATTATTAATCTAATGGAAGTTATTTTGCAACAGAGGATAAATCTCACCAAAGTCGACTCCCTCGACTTGGGAATAACCTTTCTCTACCAGTCAAGCTTTGAACTTCTTGACTTGTCCTGTGGCATTCATATTCTTCTTGAATACCCACTTTCTACCAACAAGCTTCCTTCCACTAGGTAACTTGACTAAATCCAATGTATCATTCTTGTACAAGGATTCCATCTCTTCTACCATGACATCCTTCCATAGTTTACCCTATGCTGAGTCGACTGCCTCACCGACCAACTTGGGCTCATCATCGATGGTAGTTAGCATGAATGTGGAACATAAGTCAAGTGAACTATACCTCTCAACTAGTTTCTTTACTCTTTTTGACCTCCTTACCATTGGAGTTAGTTGTTCCTCCTCTTCCTCAAATTCGGTCGACTCATATAAATCATCTTCTTCATTCCTCAGTTCAAACCACATCGTATCAATATTATTCTCATTCAAGATAGTGTCCTCAGGATCATACTTACCTCCAGCTTCTCTGAAGAACACATCTCGATTGTACACTGTTCTTCTTGATGCAGGAACATGCACAAATGCATCAAACCCAAATACCTTGATATGTGCCACCGAAGGATTCTTACCAGACCATGCCTCATTTTGAGGTGTTTCAACTAGCGTCGATGAAGGAGACATATTCACCAGATATCTTGTAGTGTCGACTGCCTCCACCCAGAATTCTTGTGTGAGCCCAACACCAATGAGCATGCTCCTTTCCTTATCCATCATCGTTATTTTCATTCTCGCGGCAACTCCATTTTGTTGTGGCGTATGTGGTGTGGTATTTTTTCATGCTATGCCAAAATTATTACAGAACTGATAAAATTTATTTCCACAAAATTCACCACCATTGTCATTCCTCGACACTTTAATCCACTTTTCTGTCTGGTTTTCCAAAATATATTTAAACTCCTTAAATATATCAAAAAACTATGATTTATTTCTAAGGAAATATATCCTTGTCTTCCTGGAGAAATAATCTATGAAGGAGATATAATGCAGGGATCCACCAAGTGAAGGAACTGTAATCGAGCCAAACACATCATTATGTACCAGTTATAGAATCCTATTTTCCCTTGTCGCTCCATATGGGAACCTCACCCAAATTTGTTTTCCATATATGCAATGTTCACAAAAGTTGACTTCTAAACCAAATTCATGAAAAACTTTGACCATACCTTTGCTTTGCATAGCTCGAATTCCTTTTTCTCTAATGTGTCTCATCCTCTCATTCCCTAACCGGGTCAGTTGATCTCATCATCTCTTCTCGAGTTTGTTTGAATTTACTTTTATTGAGTTTAGTCGAGTTGTGTCGAGATCGATTCAGTTCGAGTCGTAGTCAATTTTTTTTAAGGAGAAACGATGTTATTGCATCCAGTCATGTCGACATTCCCTAAAAACTTGTACATGATACCAATCCAAGCTCCTCTCATTAAGACCATCGTACCTCTAACCATCTTGCATGAATCCTTATGAAATAGAGTGTGCACACTTGGATCACTCATCTTTCTAACAGATATCAGGTTTCTTGTCAAACGTGGAATGTGTAGCACATCTGGGAGGGTTCTATTCCTCCCATCCTGTAGTTTTAGTCATATTCGTCCTCATCCGATTTTTTATTTTGTCGAGTAATCTCCCTAGAACACATCACCCCTATAATATCGTTCATACTCACAAATCCATTCTTTATGTGTTTTCATATGATAGGATTCTCTTTAGTTGATCAACCAAACATCTTGATCTGACTGTGTACTGGTCGACACTTGGTACACATCACCTCCCTTGTCATAGGTTGTCTTTCTCTCAGTTGACTACTTCTTGTCTGATCCATCACTGATTTATGCTTCCTTTGACGTACAATCCTTTTTAGAATGCCCACCTTTACTGCACTTCCAACATATTCGGGTCAACTGAACTGATGATTTAGATATACCATTCAACTTGAACTTTGTACTATAGAATTTTCCTTTATCTCTGTCGTCCAATCGACCTCTCACTACCATGAAATATTTGTTCGATCCTTCCATGTTATTCCTTCTCATTTATTCTGACAACAGAGAATAAACCACGTCTTCTAGCACTAGTGTGGTTCTATTACTCCCAATATCCATGGATAAGCTATCATATGAGTCTGGAAAAGAACATAATAGGTTGATACACTTCTCCTCATCAACAATATTAATATCCATAGATAATAACTTTATTAACACGATGTTAAAAAAAATTAAATGCTCAGTCACCAAAATTCCATTACTCATCCTCTGAAGATACAGTTTATTTCTGAGAAACAAATTATTTACCAGAGATTTTGACTGGTATAAGCTTCCTAGCTTGTTTCACAGTTTCTTATCCAAATATTCACCCGAGACATTCAACAACACCGAATCTATAAGAAAAATCCTAATCATACTTCTTGATCTTCTTTTAAGTTTCTCTCATTCTTTTGTCGGCATGCCTGTCTGTTGGATACCTAGACATAACACTCTCCATTGTTCTCCATCCACAAGAAGATATTCCATTTTAAGCTTCCAAAGCTCAAACTTTTGGCCATTAAATTTTTCTATCTCTATTTTGGAACTGCTCACCATTCTTTACCATGATCTTTAACATAATTTATGAGTTACGACTCTTACTATACCTAGGGTTTATTCCTTAGATTCAATATTGGTAAATCAAGATTTGATATACTCGCCAAAACATAGCATCGCTCTGATCACTCACTGGTCAGGGATAACCTAAGCTATTATTCCACATATCAAGAAATGAAAGAGACTTCCACACTAATCCTAGTAGAAGAGAATAAGAATTTAATCAAGAACATAAATGAAATAAGAAATCACACAATACATCGAGATTTCACCCTAGAACCCTTAACCACGAGAAACCAACATTCCTTTCAGCATTCTTCTCTCTTGTTGTATTATTCAATATGAATAAAATGTTGCATGCCTAACCTTGGTCCACACCTAAGACACAATCGAAATCACACCCTCTTTCTTGCACAAGAACAACCCTGTAGCAAAATCGACTTACATATGCATGACCAACAACCTATGATTTACCATGAATTAGCATTACAACATTTTTCATTCTTGTATCCACCTTTATGGACTTACAACACACATATTTATAGGATTTACAACAGGGAAAACCCTAAATATTGGTGCCCAAAAAACGGTTACAGATCCGTTCATATATTAGGCTACAAATCCCACAAATATCAGGATTTTGTTACAATAGACTTCTAAGTCGGGTTACCAGTCGAATACCAGTCAGACTTCATTCGGTCTCTAGTCAGTTGTCTCATCCCTGCACTTCGACCACTTTTTGGTTGACTTTTTCGTCGATTCCTTTGACTTTGAATTTTCCCGGTCGACCTTTGACTTGTTGTTGATTGACCTCGAACTTCGACTGTCAGTCGATCTACCTTGACATGAATTTCATTGCAAAAAATACAAAAACGCAACAGGTTTTCCATGGGAGGCTTGATGAGGTATATCCTATGATGAAAATATATTTGATGCTATGAAAATATAGATCTATGGGAACATACATACATACATACTGATCCATATTATTTTGAGCATGAAATGAGAGTAGACATATAACAAAGAAATATACAGATATATTGCAAGGGAGACAATAATATAAGAAATATATATTAGAGATATAACGATAAAAATAGAGATACAATAATACACAATTTCTATTAATGAGCGAAATGTATAGAAACTATGAAAATACAAAGTGAATGAACTTGCTCGAATGGTGGCATCTTATCTCTGAGAAGAGATGTGATGACCATGCTCATTAGCAAGAACATGATTGTTACAATGAGGCTCCAAAGGATTTTTTAACGTAAATAAAATCCAAAACCCTAACCCCGAGAGATGAAAATCCAAAAGGTTTGTGGGCCTCAACGGGGGTAGTTGATACATCAACTTCTCGGGGGTGTAACTTTTTCATACGATCTTCATTTGGGGCACTCGATACACTGTTGGAAAGGTATAGCTGAGAATATGTTTTTGGAATAGCCCAGGCAAGTGTATCGGATAGTCGTCTGGGCTCCAATTTCCCAAAAAACATAGTTTAGGGCCTCAAAATAGCCCCAGAAGTTTGGGACCCGAAAAACTATTGAACAAATGCCAAGGTGGAAAATTGTTTTTTAGGCCAGTGGAATAGATATTTGGCCACCGAAATACACCTATATTAATACTCCCTCCTTAGGAAGAAATGATATCCATTACATTGAGTTCCCGTGGGAGATGGGGAAGCATTTGTTGAATCTGAACTTTGGTGAGATGTTTTCCTTGCTAGAGAAGTTATGCTACTTAGCTTGTTGAAGGTTGTCACAAACCTATTGTTTGTAGGGTTGAATCTGTTCAACCAACCTATTGTATCTTGGATTCACTGGGAAGTGTGTAGGCACCCTCATAGGTGAAGAAACAATATCTTCTTTCTCTTTTGAAATTTTTTTCTACTAGATAGAAACATTTGGGAAAAGGATGCAATGGTTGCAGTGTCCTTCTATTCACCTTTTGAACAGATTTTGAAGAGGCTGAATTTTGGAGTATGAGAGATTACCTTGCAGAAATTTTCTAGTGGGATAGTAGTCGGAACTACCTCTGGTATCCTGTAGATTTGAACCCCCGAAGTAACAATGACACTATGGGGTCGAGTCTCATAAACAACATGACACTTCCACATATATAGTTGGACCAAAATAACATCACATACATTGAGAGGGGAAAAATCACACAATACCTCATCCTTGAAGGCTTGATGGCGTAGGATAGGTGACACTACTGACTAACACATATATCTTGTCCCTAGATAAGCCACTTGATGTTGTATGTTTGTGGGTGTGGTGTTGTTGACATTCCCAACTATTTGATGACCTCTACTAAGATGAGGTTCTTCTTGCTTCCTATATCCAAAATAAAATGCAGTGGGGTCCCCTTCACCCACATTTGCTAATGGAAGAGGAACTCCCCCTGTTTAGGATCTATTGGTTCTTCTAGTTGAATTTTTGTGGTTGTGACGGTGGTAATAGAGTCTATATCGATGATATGTCCCCTTCCATTATTTTCTGAATCAGATTATAAACATGGGTTTGACACTTTTTATTTGATCTCAACCTCAAATGAATGTTTTGAGCGACATTCATCAGTGTTGAGCCAAGGGATTTTTTAGAAATCACACCACTTTATAGTGCCATTCTTCATCTTTCCCTTACCCTTCTTTCATGTGGGTTGGATTGGTTTTTGAGCGACTTTTTGTTAGGGCCATATTTATCATACTTTGGTTGTAGCGGATTTTCATATCCGAACTCCAGTTTGTTTTGGTGCTTAATTTTTTTCTCGATTTTGACAACATATCGATAAGCAACTCCCAGTGATGAGATGATTAGAAATTCCATTTCACTTTGGATGTATCTATGTAGAGCCCCATGGTGTTTCAAAACCAATTGTTTCTCAGAATATTTGATGCCCATATTGGTGTGAAAGGTATGGAAGGTATTGGTGGACTCCGACACTGCTTGGCCCCTCTCTTGAGGCAATGTGGTCTATCTCATGTAATGATCTTCATAGTTTTCAACATGGTAATATTGTTCCTTGACAACATCTACGAAATATTCCCAAGTGGGTTCATCCTCAAACATTCCAAAATCCTCTATGAAAATTTTCTCACAGTAAATTTCCCACCAATGTTTGACATGGTGAAAATCCTTGAGTGTGAAGGTGATTTTTTCCCTCTTGGAAAAATTGTGCACATAGAAATAACCTTCTATTAGATTTAACCATTTTTCTATAGCATCTGCATCTATCTGGCCTTCAAATATAGGAATATCAAAATTAAGTTGTACCTTTGCTAGCAAGAAAAATCCCCCTATTACTATACTGGGTCAGAATATAGGTAGAGCACATACTTCCCTCAAAATACAGTCCTAATCCTAAGCTATCCAAAAACTACCGAAACAAAGAGAAAAATGAGAAAAAGGAAGATTATTAAGTGTACCTTAGGCCCTAATGTCCAATGTAGACTACCTTCACCTTTGTAGGTTCCTAGGCTACGGGTCTCCTCCCAAAGTTGACCTTCAAGAGAACTTAGGAAAACAATTCTACAAATATACAATATCTACTTATCAATGTTAGCATTCAGATATAAATGTATATGCATTAATCAATAAAGATACAAATATGCAATGAATTGGGACAGGAAAATAACTCTTTTATTCAAACTGAAGATTAAAATATTACAACCTTCTCATTGGCAGACACTACGCGAACCTGGTCTGGGCTCCTCTTAATGTTGCTCCAAGTGCATCATTCCCATGATACCTCTCACAATTAATTGATCTCCTTGGAAAAAGGGAATGGATTGTAAATGGAGAGGAATGAAGGGGGAATATTGAGGCCAAATATCATAAAGGGATGCAAAGCTTGGGCTAGAAGGGGAAGGTATTTTGGCAGAGTTTCTTTGTTCTATTACTTGATTATGGAATGAGACCCCAAGAACTCTTTTTATATGAAAAAAAGATGGTTATTTGGTTTGGGGACAGGATAAAATGGGTAAAATGGTTAGGAAACCTCCAATACCCCATTGAGTCCACCGAATTCCTTGCAACTTTTTATTTTTGCAACTTTTGGAGGTAAACGAGGGTCGTATGGAATGCAAGTTATGTATTTACATGGGCTATATAGTTTTCAGCTAGCGTGTGTACGCGGGAAATAGTTCATAAAGGAATGTACATGCTCCAAAAAATGGCTTTTTAAAGAGAGATTCTCAACAATAATTTGGAAAATTGTGTACGTGAAAAGTCCAATGCCATGTAATCATAGGTAGGAAATTTTTGGGCTATAACATATGGACCCCTAATGTGTGAGGTCAGAGGAGAAATTGACGGCCAAAATACATTACAATATATTTACCAGTGGGAAGGCACGAAGTCGAGTGAGCCCAGGACTAGAGTTCGGGAGCTCGCCATCTGCAAAATAATAATAATCTCTTTGAGGTGGGCCTACCCATGCTCGAGATGAAATAATCATGGATTACAATTAAGTACACTGCATATCCATGTCATAGAAATGTCTATATAAATTGTATCCACGAGAAATACACAACGGATCTACATCTCAAAATAATTCGATAATATTTAAGTACAATATAATATGCATCTTCAAGAAGTATTGATGTGTGTGGCTAGAGATGAGGACACAAGAGCTCGAGAAACAACTTCAAGATATTAAACAGCTCAAGTAGGAGTACAATAGGAGTGTAAGACTCACTACTCTAAGGATTTTGAGATGTCATTGGGAAAATACCGGAGGATCTCGATCATCAGGCAGATAACTTCATTGATTTTGAATGTGGACTTGATTGGACTCTTGGGATGGTTGACTCATGAAAGTTAAGATAAAAATTGCAGAATGGTCGACTCAGGTTGGATAAAAATTCCCTTGAACAAAATCACAAAAAATGATGAGACTTAGGCAACATAACATTGACATAAGTCTATGATACATGAGGCACAACCAAATCTCCATATATTTGGAAGAGTAAGCAAATAGAGGAGGACACAACTCTATGTAGTGTGAACATCTTCCTAAGGTCATACTAAATCCCAAGGCTTTGCGAACAAACAAAAGGATGTTCTTTTTCCCAGGGTGACTATCTTGCTGTTGAAAAAATAATTGATATATCTCATCCCCTCTTTTTGGAATATTTGATTTTTTTGTCTTTTTCAAATTTTTAACGAGCTTGAAAACTAATACAATAATGCTACATTACAGAGGAGGAATGAGTGTCGTAGACAAGAAAACTAGTTCCAAGCGCATGGAATATACTGATGCTCAATGTAAGGAGACATGTGAAGGATAAGGACACTAGGGGAAAATTCCTCCATGGGTCAAGGTGTCAGATCTCAAGGGAAAAAAAGTGTTGCAAGGCTTGCGTTTAAGGAATGATTTGAAGGTTCAATTGAGAGCAACATGTAGCCAAAATTAGGGCAAAGACACAAAAATGATACAACAATACTCCTTCCATACAAATATTTATGATCCCAAATAAGGTAATCTTGGTGGTTTTTTTCACATTTAGAGAGTTTGAAAAAACATTGAAAGAAGACTCCAAGGATTTCCTTTTTCACAATTAGTCTAGTCGATTTGAAAAAGGGTTAAACTTATGCCAAAAATACGTCTCTTCAAAACCATTTTAATGAGTCTAATTGAGACAATATCACTCGTCTATCTTTTAAATTTTAAGGAGTCTGAAAATACCTTAACTACGAACTCAAAAACTTTTTATAGGTTTAGTCTCCTTAGCCTGAAAAATTATAAAATATAACTGAGGAGAACTCTCTCGGTGAGACAAGTCTCTCGAGGCATACCTTTTTCCTAGATAATCTATTGGATGGAAAAATGGTAAAAATCATGTTGAATAGATGTTCTTTCTGGACCAATTAACGAGTGTGAAAGTAACGAGGTCACTTGGCGATCTTTTCATATTTAGGGAGTCTAAAAAGAGATTAACTATGGACTTCGAGGGGGTTCCTTTTTTGTAAGTAATCTCTAAGGAATGAAAAAGAGATAAACCAAAACAAAGGACAATGTTCCTTTTTTGAAAATTTAGTTCCTCGGGCATGAAAAAGGGTTAAACTTATGTCTAAGAATACTCTTCTAGCAAACCAAAGTTCTTAGGGTATACCTTTATTCGTAAAATTAGTCGTCTAGACCGAAAAAAGGGGTAAACTACCATCAAACAAATGTAACTTCAAATTTAAGTTTGGTGAGCATGAAGGACAGCAAGATCGCTCGACAATCTTTTGAATTTTTGAGAGTCAGAAAAATGGATTAAAGAAGACTTCAGGGGGTCTTCTTTTCTCATGTAATACATAAGAGATAAAAAATAATAAATACAGTCTCGTTGGATGTTTGTTTCAAAATTTAAGTGAGCTTTAAAGATAACAAACCATGCTCATTAGGGAGTCTCATGGGTAAGGCCAAGAATGATGACTAAAAATAAGAATGAGGCTTCAATATGTAATCATGGCGGGACTAACACGGAATCCAAAGTCTATTGTAACACCTTGTTTCCCCTAGTTTGTAAAAATAATTGGACTGGCCAAGAACTATGGCAAACTCATAAATGTGAATATGTGATGTGAATGGACCTTGAGGAAAAGGTCAATAAATGTGAATAACATTATGAATTTTATTGCAGGACTGCTGAGAGGGGATGTGTAGAAAAAGAGACCACGATGGCAGTGGAAGGCACCTGAAAAGGTGGCGTTAACTTCCATCGAGAATGAATACCGTATTTGGACTCCACTGGCCTGGAGAACCAAAAGCGGCTCAATGGCCTTGAATTAAATGTCTCGCAGGCTGATAGGTAGATGGTTTAATGAGGGATGGGAGGTGCCCCCCATCCATAGAGCCATCAGGCCTGATCAACGTGAGGGTAATTGCGCCACACACAACCTCGCAATAGGATAAGGCGTGGGGTAGAAATGATTGCGGGGGTAGACGCAAGGAGAAGTATGGAATTACGCAGAGTGAGTGACAGCAGAGAGGAAGGATTGCAACCTTCGCTCCTTGTCACTGGCGGACAGAGACGCAGTCTCACAACATCATGGTCTTAGCTCAGGGGTGGCTAGTGGTAAATCCGCTGGGAGTCGCTGAGCCTATGGTTGGGTGGAAATTATCACCCCTCTCAGCAGTTTCTTAACCCTGGTGTTATTTCTGATAAGTGTTTTGCCTCTGGCATCTGGAAATATATGTATTCTGATAATTATGCTCATAATTTGTGAAACTGTGAATGTTTTCATTCTAAGAAGGTCTGTGTGGTATTTTTGATCAGTATTAGTAGTTCTATATGCTTATAATAGAAAAATGATGCATGGCTTATGTTTATAAATGAATATAATTATGCATAAGTCGAACCAATTCAGACCTCCAGTCCATTCTCAGAAATTTGTTTCCCCTTATCTGTATCCAGGAATGCCCCGGAATAGACCTCTTCACAGAGATTCCCTCCTTGGAAAGGTTTACCAAGAACTTGGAAAAATGACTTGAATGTGAAAGTCTTGACAACCCTGTACGAAGAGGAATGATCCTCTTAAAATCCCAAAGTAGCAGTGTAGGGATAAGTATTGATCAACGGATGAGATCCTGTCGGGGGATCCGCGGTCATTCACGACCGTTAAATCGAAGGAAAAAATGAGGGCGTGATTTTCCTTAACCCTTTTCCCTCTATCTTCATGAATAGAGAGGAAATCAAAATTGTAGACCCCCAGGGTCCATGAGAACATCTAGACCATTGGTTTTTCCACGTCCAAGGAGCAGTGGGAAAGGGCACGACATCGAGACTGATCTGAACCGTCAGATCTTAGCTAGAAAACCCGACAGTTGTTAGATCTATAGGGAGATAGATGAGGGTTAAGCCCTCGTGAATAGGGGAAAAAGAATCTGATCCGTCCAACCGAGGAGGACAGGTGGCAGAGATCTAGGAATCTCGCGAACTCAGAGGTTCGCAAGGTAAGAGCCCAAAGGTTGGATGCTCCAAGTTGTGAGTGGCGAAGCCACAAGAGGATCAGGATCATCCATCCAAGGAGGACATGTGGCATAGATCTAGGAATCTTGCGAACTTGGAGGTTCTCAAGGTAAGAGCCCAAAGGTTGGGTGCTCCAAGTCGTGAGAAGCAAATTCCCGAGAGCTGAGAATGAGAGAACACATGATTAACTTCAAGGTGGGGCCCACGTGATTGATGGGTGGACACGCATCGCCTAGAGAAGGGAGTCAATGCTTCATTGACTTCTCATGTTTCGGGGATTCACAGGGGAAGAGAATGAGATCTCAACACTTGGACTTACGAATTCGCGAGTAGCAAGAATGTGAGAGGGAAAATTAAATATCGCTTGTCGAGGGTTTGTGAAGGGAAGGTGCCAAGATTTGATGCTACAACTCGCGAAGGAGCGAGTTGTGAGCAGTGCGAAGGGAAGGTCAACCTTCGCTGACTTCCAAGTCTCGAAGGATTGCATAAGGGAGGAACGAGAGTTCAAATGTTGAACTCACGAAGCGGCGAATAATGAGAGGAGCTAGAGTTTAGCCTAGCCAGCAGTCATGCGTAGAGGACGCTGACAGAAGGAAGCTATACCTATTTCGTGATCTCGGGTATCGGTGATTCATGAAGAAAATTTGAGGTTCTTCGACTCACGACTCGCGAGGTCACAAGTTGTGAAAGGTGCCTGCATTTAGGCACGTATGTGGTCCTATCGAACTAGGGACTAAAGAGAGGGAGCTAGTGCTTTGTCATTAAGTGACAGGTAGATTTGGACGACCAAAATCTGCGCGCCCAGATCTACGACCAGGGTTTCATTCCAAAGACCCCTCGCCATTCTACCTTCAAGATTGGACTCAATGGTATCGTTGAGTCATGAAACACGAAAAGGCGCTTGGTTTGTTTGGCCTGTGGTCCTAACCCATGATCACAGGGAGATGGACAGGGAAGAACTAGCCTACACTAGACCCCCGTAAGACTTCGGGGATTCTGTTCCTTGAGGAAGACCGAGAATTTTATTACGATGTAGTGGGTATGTGACAAAGTGGTATCAGAGCATGGTTACAACACTCAACCTGATTGGGCTCATGAACGAGTTGCACATAAGCTCCGTTCGAAGCACCCCTATGAGGAGTAACCCCCTAACTTAACTCTCTTGTCGAGGATTAAAAACTTGGAAAATGAGAACCCGACTGTGTATGCATGTGAAAGAGTTATAAATTATGCGCAAATTATAAAAATGTATTTAACTCTTTACTAATAACCAATGTTTTTCTTTTCACTCAAGCGGACGATTAGCCGCGGGAATCTACAGACGTAGAGTATGGTGACTCACCAAGAGGTGGGAGAAGGCTCCCACAACAGAGACGAAGAGTCTGACGAAAGAAGAGAAATAGGAACCCCTCCAGACCTAGCCAAGACTGTGAGGAGTCTCATGGTTGAATTGCAAAGCTGCAAGGCTGACAATGAAAGGATGATGAAAGAACAAGAAAAGCAAACCGAAATTAATATAGTTTTACTACAGAGCTTATCCAACCTACAACGACAAATGCAGCATGAACCTGAGATGCATAATCATGGTCGTATTAGTGGCCATACTGAGAGGAGCACATCAAGAAAGGTCCACCCCAAGGGTAAAGGACCAGTGCTAGACGACTCCACTAAGAAGGAATCTGGCGATTCAGAAGGCTCTTCCAGTAGTAGGACCAGTTCCTATTCTCGAAGAAAACAAAAGAAACAAAAGACTTCTAAGGGTCATAAATTTGAGGAATTCAGAAAGGCCAAACCGCCCTCCTTCGACGGTGAGATAAAGAAGGGAGAGGAAGGCGAGGCCTGGCTATTGGGATTGAAGAAATATTTCAGAGTCCGTGATTTTTCAGAAAATTTGAAGGCCCGAGTGTCCACTTTCAATCTGAGCGGAAAAGCTTCCATCTGGTGGGAAGATCTTAAGAGCATGAAAGGGGTCCGCGAGGAGGACCTGTCATGGAAACGGTTTGAAAATTACTTCTGGAAGAAGTATTTGTCGGAAAGGTATTTCAATGAGAAGGCTAAAGAGTTTTATGAAATCAAACTGGGAAAACTCACTATAGAGTAATATGTCAACAAATTCCTCAACTTATTGAGATATGTACCCTACATAAAAGCAGAGAAGGCGAAGGCGCAACGCTTCATCAGTGGGATACCCAAGGAATACTGGAACTGAATCGAATTCGACGAGCCAAAGACCTTAGAAGACACTATTCGAAAAGCAACATATTGTCATGAACAATATGGACATCGGGCAGAGTCTCGTGAAAAATGGAAACATAAGAGTGGTTCGAGATTTCAGAAAAAGGGGATCAAATCTTCAGGATTTGAAAACTACATGAAGAACCCCAGAATGAACTATCCAGCTTGGAGTGTACTCCAATAGAAATTTCCATCATCAGAAGGAAATAAGACTTCTGGACCTATACCAGTGAAGACTAATAACCCAAAGAGAGAACCTCTGAAATGTTGGGGTTGCGGAGAAGAGCATCTCCTGAGAGACTGTCCACACCGACAACAGAACAGTCGGAAAATTTATAACATTTAGGAAGCTACCACAGTCAATGATGTGGCAAGGAGTGTGCTGCAGATCTATGCAACCTTGGATAATAACCAAGCTGACCACCAAGCTTTAGTGGTGGAATTAGAAGGTATGATTTTCAACCATCTGGTGTCTGTTTTGATTGACCCTAGTTCAAATTTGAGTTATATAGCCCCTAGAGCTGTTGATAAGTGTAAACTACAACCACAGAAGCAAACCAAGCCATGGCTAGTACAGTTAGCCACTGGCACCAAAAGAAAGGTAGTAGAGGTCATACCAGCCTGCCATTTAATGTTGGGTGAAATCCCCACCCAAGCAACCCTTAATGTATTACCCCTGGGATCATATGACCCGTTGATTGGTATGGACTGGCTGGCCACCCATAAAGCCAAACTGGACTGTTACCACAAAACCTTAAAATGTGTGAGCAAAGAAGGAGAGAGGATAACCCTCCAAGGGATCTGAAAACCGGTCTCGGTGAGACAAATATCAGCCCTACAAATGAGAAAGTATTGTCGAAAGGGATGTCCCCTATATGCGATATAGGTGTTGAAAACAATCGAAGGTGCTAAACCAATCCCTGACGATCACCCTATCTTGAGAGAATATAGAGATGTGTTTCTGGAAGAGGTACTGGGTATACCTCTGAGAAGAGACATTGACTTCTCGATAGAGCTTGCACCAGGAGCGGCACCGGTGTCTAGGACACCCTACCGGATGAGCACACCTGAGTTAGTTGAACTCAAATTGAAATTGAAAGAAATGATGGATAAGGGTTATATTCGACCCAATGTGTCCCCATGGGGAGCACCAGTCCTATTTGTGAAAAAGAAGGATGGCACCCTTAGACTGTGTATAAGTTATAGACAACTCAATAAAGTAACCATAAAGAACAAATACCCCTTGCCCATGATCGATGATCTATTCGATCAGTTGGGGGGTGCGTCTATTTTCTCAAAGATTGACTTGAGGTCAAGATACCATCAAGTCCGAATTAAGGGTGAAGACATCCATAAAACCGCCTTCCGGACACGGTATGGTCACTATGAGTTTGTAGTAGTGCCATTTGGGTTAACCAATGCCCCTGCCACTTTCATGTGCTTAATGAACAATGTACTAGTAAATTTTTAGATAAATTTGTACTAGTTTTCATTGATGACATATTAATATACTCTAAGAATAGAGAAGAACATGAAGAGCACCTTAGACTTGTGCTGCAAGTGCTAAGAGAGCATCAACTCTATGCTAAATTTAGCAAATGTGACTTATTTCAGAAGCAAATACATTACTTGGGACATGTTCTGTTCGAGGAAGGGGTAGCAGTAGATCCTGACAATATCAGGTCTATCATGGAATGGCCTACCCCAAAGGATGTCTCAGACATCAGATCCTTTATGGGATTGGCGGGATACTATAGGATATTTATAAGAGGATTCTCCAAGATTGGTTGTCCAATCAATGCCCTCCAGAAGAAGGGGACAAAATTCTAGTGGACACAACAATGTGAAGAAAGATTTCAAACCTTGAAACATCTACTAACCCATGCACCTGTGTTGAAAATCGCTAACCCAAAAGATGACTTCCTTGTGTGCACGGATGCCTGTAAGGAAGGGCTTGGAGGAGTCCTTATGCAGGAAGGAAAGGTGATCTGTTATGAATCATGAAAATTGAATGAACACAAGGTCAATTATGTGACTCATGATCTAGAACTGGCTACCATAGTGCACACCTTAAAAATGTGGAGGCATTACCTCTTGGGAAGAAAATTTGTGCTTGTGACAGATCATTGTGGATTACGGTATTTGTTTGATCAACCAAAGCTTAATGCTAGACAAGCCATATGGAATGCCCTTCTTAGAAAATTTTATTTTGAAATCAAACACATTAAAGGGAAAGAGAATAGGGTGGCCGATGCCCTTAGCAGAAGCATGATAACAAGTCACCTGGAAGCGGTGAGTACCTACGAGACAGATGTCAAGGATAGAGTAAAAAAGGCACAAGAAACAGATCCCTTCGTTCGAAATGTGACCCTGTACCTGCAGCAAGAACCCACTGGAGCAAGATATGAAGGCTATCATATGACTGAAGGAGACCTGCTCACTTACAGAGATAGACTGTACATTCCCAATTGTGATGACTTGAAGAGGTTCATCATGGATGAACTACATAAAAGACCCTACACTAGTCACCCGGGATACCAGAAAATGATCACTGCCTCCTGGAAACAATTTTATTGGCCTGGATTGAAGAAAGACATAGCCAAATATTTGTCCCAATGCATAGATTTCCAATAGGTTAAAGCAAAACATCGACACCCAACAGGACTATTACACCCTTTACCCATCCCAGAATGGAAATGGGAAACCATCTCCATGGATTTTATCACTGGATTGCCGACTTCAACCAAACAAAATGATGCCATTATAGTAGTGGTGGATAAAATGAGAAAGTCTACTCATTTCATCCCCATCAAATCAACCTACAAGGTGATAGATATCGCCCAGATATTCATGAAAGAGGTATTCCAACTACACGATATGCCGAGGGAGATAATATCTGACAGAGACACAAAATTTACTTCCAATTTTTGGAAGTCACTGATGGTGGGATTAGAGACTAAATTGTTGTTTAGCACTGCCTATCACCCTCAAACTAATAGACAAACAAAAAGAGTAAATCAAATATTAGAAGATATGTTAAGGATGCATGTAATGCATCAACCTAGGAAATGGGAAGACTACCTGCCATTGGTAGAATTCGCCTACAACAACGGCTACCAAGCATCCTTAAAGATGAGTCCCTTCGAGGTCCTCTATGGTAGGCCATGTAATACCCCCGTCAGCTGGAGTAACCCTATAAACAGGATTTCTATTGGACCCGATATGTTGAAAGAAATGGAACAAAAAGTGACTCAGATAAAACAAAATCTGAAGGTCGCTCAGAACCGACATAAAAGTTATGCTGATCAAAAGAGAACTCCAAGAGAGTTCAAAATTGGAGACCATGTATATCTCAAAATTAAGCCCAGAAGGAGTTCCCTGAAAATGGGAGCTTGTGCCAAGTTGGCACCCCGGTATTGTGGACCCTTTAAGGTTCTAGATAAAGTGGGACTTGTAGCCTATCGGCTAGCACTTCCTCCCACAGTAAAAACACATAATGTTTTTCATGTTTCATTACTGAAGAAATATGTACATGATGCTAATCATATAATTGTCTGGTCTATGATCCAGGTGGAACCAGAGGGAGAATCTCTACCAGACCCCCAATGCATACTGGACATAAAGGAAACCCCACTCTGGAACTGAACCATTGCATAGGTCAAGGTGCAGTGGAAACATTTTGGCCCAGATGAGGCTACATGGGAAATGGAGGATGCCATGAGACAGACATATCCTATTTTGTTTACTTCTGTACATGCAATTCATGTTAGTAGATAAGAACATCGAGGACGATGTTCCTTTTTAAGGGGGAGGGAATTGTAACACCCTGTTTCCCCCAGTTTGTAAAAACAACTGGACTGGCCAAGAACTATGGAAAACTCATAAATGTGAATATGTGATGTGAATGGACCTTGAGGAAAAGGTCAATAAATGTGAATAACATTATGAATTTTATTGTAGGACTGCTAAGAGGGGATGTGCAGAAAAAGAGACCACGATGGCGGTGGAAGGCACCTGAAAAGGTGGCGTTAACTTCCACCGAGAATGAATACCGTATTTGGACTCCACTGGCCCAGAGAACCAAAAGCGGCTCGCTGGCCCTTAATTAAATGTCTCGCAGGCTGATAGGTAGATGGTTTAATGAGGGATGGGAGGTGCCTCCCATCCGTAGAGCCATCAGGCCTGATCAACGCGAGGGCAATCACACCACACACAACCTCGCAAGAGGATAAGGCATGGGGTAGAAACGATTACGAGGGTAGACGCAAGGGGAACTCTGGCATTACGCAGAGTAAGTGATAGCAGAGAGGATGGATTGCAACCTTCGCTCCTGGTCACTGGTGGACAGAGACACAGTCTCACAGCATTGTGGTCTCACCTCGGGGGTGGCTAGTGGTAAATCCGCTGGGAGTCACTGAGCCTATGGTTGGGTGGAAACGAGCACCCCTCTCAGCAGTTGCTTAACCCTGGTGTTATTTCTGATAAGTGTTTTTCCTCTGGCATCTGGAAATATATGTGTTCTGATAATTATGCTCATAAGCTGTGAAACTGTGAATGTTTTCATTATAAGAAGGTCTGTGTGGTATTTTTGATCAGTATTAGTAGTTGTATATGCTTATAATAGAAAAAACATGCATGTCTTATGTTGATAAATGAATATAATTATGCATAAGTCGAACCAAGTCAGACCTCCAGACCGTTCTCAAAAATTTGTTTCCCCTTATCTATATCCAGGAATGCCCCAGAATAGACCTCTTCACAGAGATTCCCTCCTTGGAAAGGTTTACCAAGAACTTAGAAAAAGGACTTGAATGTGCAAGTCTTGACAACCCTGTACGAAGAGGAATGACCCTCTTAAAATCCCGAAGTATCAATGTAGGGATAAGTATTGATTAATGGATGAGATCCTGTCGGGGGATCCACGGTCATTCATGACCGTTAAATCAAAGGAATAAACGAGGGCATGATTTTCCTTAACCCTTTTTCCTCTATCTTCGTGAATAGCGAGGAAATCAAAATCGTAGACCCCCAGGGTCCATGAGAACATCTAGACCGTTGGTTTTTCCATGTCCAAGGAGCAGTGGGAAAGGGTGCGGCATCGGGACTGATCTGAACCATCAGATCTTAGCTAGAAAACCCGACATTCGTTAGATCTATAGGGAGATAGATGAGGGTTAAGACCTCATGAATAGGGGCAAAAGAATTTGAGTCATCCATCCGAGGAGGACAGGTGGAAGAGATCCAGGAATCTCGCGAACTTGGAGGTTGACAAGGTAAGAGCCCAAAGGTTGGATGCTCCAAGTCGCGAGTGGCGAAGCCATGAGAGGATCAAGATCGTCCATCCAAGGAGGACATGTGGCAGAGATCCAGGAATCTCACAAACTCGGAGGTTTGCAAGGTAAGAGCCCAAAGGTTGGGTGCTCCAAGTCGCGAGAAGTGAAGTGCCAAGAGTCGAGCATGAGAGAACACATGGAAAAACTTCAAGGTGGGGCCTGCGTGATTGACGGGTGGACACACATCGCTTAGAGAAGGGAGTCAATGCTCCGATGACTTATCGTGTTTCAGGGATTCGCGGGAGAAGGGCATGAGAGCTCAACATTTGGACTTACGAAGTCGCAAGTAGTGAGAACGCGAGAGGGAAAATTAAATATCGCTTCTCGAGGTATGTGACACCTATAGACAAGACTCACAACATAGACGCTAAATGCAGAAAAGGTTCTACTTAGGGAATCCATGGAGATGAAGGATCTACCACCTAATTACGACACTTCTAAAGAATATGAAAAGGTTTTGTGTCACACTTCAGTGGGATCGATCCTATGGAAAAGAGAAAAAGTAAAAAATATACAAAATGCAAGGGGTGAAAACCTAACGGTTATGCAAAATTTGAAAAAAATTACTTTTACCATGGGATGATATAGGTGTAACCCATATTGATAAAATTACCAAACTGAAATGACAAGTCCATCAGAATGACCTAAAGATAACTCAAAAGAGAAATCAAAAGGCCACCTAGTCATGAAAAGTGAAAATATGGACTAAATCACGAAAAAAAGGGCCAAAACATTCTATAAATAGAGGTGGACATCTCATTTTTACCATTGCAATTTATAAGTTAACAAAAAATGTTAAAAAACCCTTTCCTCAAAACGTGAATTCTGGGAGCTATAGTGGACAAAAAACCATCACACTTGGACCAAGTAAGTATAAATCAACCTATCCCTCATTTCATTTCATATTTATGATTTTTATTTTATGTTTAGGAGGGTTTTACCATTGAAAAAGGGTCACAACTAACTTGTATGTGGGTTTTCCACGCTCAACCTGCATATGTACGCAGGTAGAGTAATACTCAACCTGCGTACATATGTGACTGTCTTAAAGACAACCCGTGTACGCCCTCTTTGAAGTTCAAAAAAGAAAAAAAAAAGATTAAAAACTATCCCCTTTTGTGTGTGACATGATGTATGTTCACTGGAGAGAAGGAGAACATGAGGAGCTTGGCATTTTGGTTGAGGAGGATCTCATGGCCATTTCTAAACTAAAACATTGTGGACTACATCGAGATGTATTGTGAGGCTGGTACTGAGAAAGTAGGCTCTCAGGTGTCGATTCATAAGAATACTAGCCTCTCCCTTCACGTCATTTTATTCATGATCGGGCGGATCACAGGATCCACAACACTCCATCAGGTCTCCCATGCACAGATGCACTATGTAGTTTAGTGTTTATAGGCTACTATTTTTTACTGGAGTAATACCATGATCATATGCATGAAGAGCCAACTTACAAACTACCGTAGGCGGAAAAAATATCTTTGGGTTAGACATAGTTCGATGCTCATTATTCTTTGAGAGAGTTCCTAGTCTCAGCCCGAGAGAGATAGTATAGGGGAATATTTCCTCCTTACCAACATTGTGTATGTGGGAAGTTTTTCTACCTAGACAAGGTGGAGGAAGAACCCAGGAGGTGTTCGATGAAAAAATATTCGACTTGTGGGCCCGTCAAATCACAGTCATAAAGGAATCTCCCTATGCATGGATCTGTTTCCTTAGAGATCCTGACATGCCCATGCCCCCTGTAAAGGAGCGCAGAGAGATAGGTAAAACACATTTTTTAAAGTTATTAAACTTTTAAATTTTTATATATATTGTCCTTTTTATCTGTTTATGAATATGTCAATTTACTAACTTAAATTTCTATTATGTACAAATGTGGGACATGCTCGACTAGCATACTTCACCAGGACCAGGCATCATCCTCAACCAGAGGCTAGAACAGTAGGAGCAGGAGGACCATCATCTACAGGAGGACCCCTAGTCGAAGAGGTCAAGAGAGTGTTGTGGCGAGTAGAGATAAACTTCACATCTCTCACTCTTGCAGTACCCATGACATAGATCAAGGACCCTCCCCCGTGTATGAAACCACATGTAGTGGGGGTGCCCAGGGCTTGGGTCCAGCTATTCCGATGTCTTTCAAACATCGTAGTGCACTACACCAGGGCCAATAGGCCTAGACCTTATAGATAGTGTCGGACGACTTACGTGTCGAGGGCACTTTTTTGTTTTTACTATATTTTTGAGGGTTTAAGCCCATCGATGTATACCGGATATTTTTTATGATTTCATGCCCACTTTGTACCGGATATATATATATATATATATATATATATATATATACATTTTTCTGTCTTATGGATGAAATTTTTACAAATGTATTTACACGTGTATGTGTGTGTTTTACTTTTACATGTGAGAAATATGCCAATCTAAAACTTGATTAGCTAATGTATTAGTTACATGGTTAAATATCATAGGAACATGAATATAAGTAATATAATAAAAATATCGTTCTAAGAGATGTACCCTGAGGAATCATTAATAAAGACTAGGATCATAAATGTGGTAAACCCCATTTAACTGGTACACGACCAGTTGAGAATCTAAGTAAACCCGAAGGCGAGAAATGCCATGTGTCAAATTATCATGTAGTAATTCTATCACTGCATTGTACTCGAAAAAATTATTGGTCATGTCTCCTAGGAAAATACCTCCAGAAGAAAGTAACTAACCACCAGATGTTAAAATCACCCAAGTTACAGAAGCAATCCTCCGTGTGTGTCTTCTAGCATCGTCGGGGAACCCAAAATAGTCCTCTGATTCACTTGACATATTATATAGTGAAAAAGATAATATAAATAACTAGACATCTGTAAAACAGAAAGGAAAAACTGTATAAAAATCTATACGTATATACAAGAAGTCATGCTCAGGAGACCAACCTAAGTGAAATAATTCTTAAGGTAGAGCCCATTTCTAGGCTCTGCTATGACATTACCCTTGAAATAAACTAGATGGTAAGAACCATTTTCTAAGACCTCTTTCACAATGAAATTTTCGAACCACATGGGTTTGAACTTGCCTGCCCCTAAGGGATCTTTGTCTTGGTTATATACTGGGACAAAATCACCTTTGGAGAAAATATGAGGGTGGACGAACCGATCATATTGAGACTTGATCCATTTCTTATGAGCCTCTTTAGCCAAGGATTCATCTCAATGATGCTCATCAAGCTGCTTGAGATATAAAAGTCGATCATCAAGCAGTGTAGTATCGGGAAGTAGTTCCACTGCCAACTTCATAAAAGGGATTTGACATTCAATCGGAAAGATGGCCTCCAGCCTGTAGAAAAGTTGAAAAGTTGAAAACTTGAAGAACTGGTAGCAGTATTTAAAAAAGTTTGATAAGCCCATAGTGCCCAATATAACATCAAATACCAATTTGACTTGGCCGAATTGATCTTTTGGTGAAGAATAGTCTTGAGTGACTTATTCACAGCTTCTACCTAACCATTTTATTGTGAGTAATAGGTTGACAAATGTTTCTATTTAAATCCAATCTTTTATGTTAATTCAATAATCATTTTGTTCTGGAAGTGACTTCCATGTTCAGTGACAATCTCCTTTGGGATACCGAATCTAGATACTATCTGATTTAAAATGAAAAGGGAAGCATTTTCCCTATCATTGTTAAATGTTAGGATAGCTTCGACCCACTTAGTAAAGTAGTCTACTTCTATGATGATATAACGATTCCCCCTGGAAGAAGTTGGGTGACATATAGTGAATGCAATCTGCCACTTGGTGAAGGGACCACCAACAATAACCAGAAACATAGGAGTAGGTTGTGCCCACATATTCCGATAGAATATCTGGCATAGGTGACACTTCTTGACAACTTGAATCACAATATTTGATTAACGAGGGCCAGAAGTATCCAACATGAATAATCTTTTGGGTTGTTTCCAACCCAGACAGATGATCGCCACATGCTCCAGTGTGACGGTTTTTCAAAAAAATGTCTTCTTCTTCATGAGTAAGACATCATCGAATAACAAAATCTATCCTCAATGATAAAAAGTCTCATGGAGGATGAGATAGTTTTGCACTTGGTGTCATATTCATCGATTCTCATCATGAGAAGAAGAAGCGGGGAAATTCAAAGTCTGAAGATACATAAGAATATCTCCATACAAGGGGTCTGAAGATGTGATCAGAAAAAGATCTTCATTAATTGGTGACTCTTTGGGAGAAATATCATCAATTTCGACTGATAGTTCCGAGATTATCTCGGAAAAGACCAGGGATTTTTTGGATTGCTCCGAAACAAAAATGACGCAGACCCCCTGCCCTCGGGCCGAGATCCACACAGGATCTTCACTAAAACCATGCCAATGGTTAACCAAACCCTTTGTTTGAGCCACAAAGGACTTCGAGTTTCAGGAGTTGGAGAGTCTCGATATATCCCACAACTCTTAACAAATGTCAAAGTGCGAATTGTCAACGAGGGTTGACTACTCCAACGCACACCACTTGTTGCCACTAAATTAATATTTTTGGGACTTGGGCGAATGACCCAACAATCGTTTCTCTTTCCTTATGATTCCCTAAATTCTGAAATGCCAAAATGCCGAAATGGGCTCAACATCCCATGGAATGTGCGATCGATGGCCTTTCGAGACTTCGTGTACTAGGAGTTCATGATTCTCGATCCCAACTCACTTGCCATGCCAATTCCCGAATTCTGAAATAGCGACCCTTTTTCAGGATTTTGCATAATGGGAGTTTGAAACTCTCAGTTACAAAAATCACTTGTCTCCTCTACTTCCTAGACCCCAGAAAGCCGAAATGCCAAAATTCCTCTTCGATGACACTTCGTGTTTCGCGACTTTAGGGTTTTCAATGCAAAGCGTGCCGGCTCCTTGTCATTAGGATTTCCAAAATGTTGAACCCCAATACGCCGAAATGCCGATGTTTCACACCAAATGCATGTCGCATTTCAAGACTTTGGGATTTTCAATGCTAAGGTCCCGGTTCCTTGTCATCGAGATTTCTGGTATGCCGAACCCCGAAATACCAAAATTTCACACTTGATTATCCCTTTCGCGAACTGGGAGTTTGAGTGACCAAGGGTTTCGACCTGCACTCTGAACTTATGGGTCCCAAATTCCTGAAATGAATTGATGGCTCAGAAATACCATGATCAATAGTGCACGTTGATTCTTGATGTCAGGGTGGCAGATTCGTCCAACTCCTAACCACCTTGCATCTCCTCTGGATCCTACAGTCCTCACAACTTCACGAGTTCTCCACAGAGAATTCTGACCACCAGATGCACTCCTCAATGGGTCCTATCCAAATGAACCGGTGTTCTCCCTCCTAATCTTGGCTTCTATGAGACAATTTCACCCTCTGTCTCCCTTTGAACACTTCAAAGGTTAAATCCCTCCTGACATTTCACTTATAAACTCAAGCTCCCCAAAAGGATCCCTACTCTCACTCCTTGCGGCAAATATTCAAATAACCTCTAGTTATTTGAGTCTCCAACCTTGTGCACTCTTTGCAACAATGGTCCTTCAACCTTCCTCCAGGATTTATAAAATCTAAGGCTTCAATTGGCCTACGCACACCTTGCGTGACTCTGTGCTTCACCTCCACTTCAGCTGGTATGAGAGAAATGGTATCTCTCCTGAGCGTTCTGAGATAAAACTCAGACCCTCGTCAACATACACCTTGCAGACGTTCACTGCACTCCTTGCAGGAATTCTCAGGAAGAGAAACAATTGAAAATCATTCTTCTCCTCTCTCAGACTTCATTCATTCAACATGAAGTCGCACATAACACAACATTGAAACAAATGCATAGCAAAGAAACAAATCAATTGTAAACATACCATTCAACAAATGTAAATAGTAAGCATCATAACACCATGAAAGTTGAGTCAAAGCTTCATGTATTAACTCAAGTGCTCCTGTACATGGGTTCTTCTCTATAGCTCTCTGCTACAGCTCTACAACTTATGAATTCTGAATGATCATAAAGTTACCATGATACAAGGGTGAGGGTGTCTATATCCATTTTCCCTCCTATGCTTCTAAAACTATCTAATCTAACATTCATACCTACCTACTTTACATTAACAGACTTAAATTACTAATACATCCAACAAATGAAAGTAATCTCTTCAGATCTGTTCATATCTCCAAGACATAAATGAAAGTACGCATTTTCCTAGATATTACATTAATGCTTCGAATTTCAAAATTTAAAATGTTTTCATAAAAACGTGCTCCTTTTTCCCATCTGCGCATCCAGCTGTTCCTTTGGCTAGGCACGTGCTTTGTCTTTGGGTTTGTATTATGCTCTTGCATCATACTCTATCACTTGAAATTTTTTCATGAACTTATGTTCATGAGCTCTTGCATGGTTTGTCCATGCCTATGAATTACTACTTCATCCTCCCAAGTGGCATCTTTGACTGGATGTCCCTTCCATTTGACCAAGTATTCAAAATACTCTTTTCTCCTGGTCCTTTTCCTAACCCTTTTGTCAATTATTCTTTCCATCTGTGGCTCTACAACTACGGGCATTTGTTTTGTCCATTGAACCTCTTTCTGTTCCCCCTCTGTTCTCACTTCTTCAACTTTGTAAGGGTACAAATTCACAACATTGAATATCGGTGAGATTCTGACCCCATCGGGTAATTCAATCTCATATGAGTTTGCCCCAAATTTCCTTACGAGCTTGCATGGTTCGATCTTTTTCATCTTCAGCTTATTATACGTTCCCCTTGGGAACCTTTCCTTTTGCAGATGCACAAGAATTAGATCACCAAATTCAAATTGAATTTCTCGCCTATGTTGATCTGCTCTCCGCTTGTATTCTTGACTTGAACCCTGCAATCGCTCCTTAACTCGGCTTTGAAGCTCCTTTATTCCTTCTGCAAATTCCTTTGCACTAGCACTCCTAAATTCATTTCGTTCCAAATCTTTCAACTTAGAAACTCCTCTGGGCTGCATTCCATATACAATCTAGAATGAAATCTACCCTGTGCTTCTATTGAGCGAATCATTGTAAGCGAATTATGCCTGTGGCAGAATGTGATCCCATTGATTGTGGTGTTCAATCACTAAGATTCTTAACAAATCTCCCAAGATCCTGTTCACGACCTCTGTCTGTCCATCCATCTGAGGATGATATGATGAGCTAAAAGACAAACTTGTCCCCAACTTCTTCCATAAGGTCCTCTGGAAATGCCCTATGAACTTGGTGTCTCGATCATAAATGATACTCTTTGACAAGCCGTGAAGTCTGACGATTTCCTTGAAAAATAGGTTCATAATATGAGTTGCATCACTGGTTCTCTGGCATGGTATGAAATGTGCCATTTTTGAAAATCTGTTGACTACCACAAAGATCGAATCATATCCTCTCTGTGTCCTTGGCAGTCCCAATATGAAATCCATGCTCACTGCATCCCACGGCCTTTCAGGTATGGGTAATGGTTGGTATAACCCTGTGTTCTGCCTTTTTCGTTTCGTGTGCCGGCACATTCTGCACCTGTCCACAAATTTCTTGACATCTGTCCTCATCCCTGGCCAAAAATATGATCCATTCAACTTTGAGAATGTCTTATCATGACCGAAATGTCTGGCCAATCCTCCACTTTGTTTTTCCTTCAGAAAATTATCCCTCATGGAGCCTTTCGAAATACATAGCTGATTTCCCCTGAACAATAATCCATCCTGGATCATGTATTCAGTCCATTGGCTTCTGTCCCTGAGAATTGGATTCTTAGATGCCTCATATGCCTCTTTAAAATCTAGGTCATCCCTGTACATTTCTTTGAGGTTATCAAAACCCAAACTCTTGACTCTGAATTCCTACATAAGAAAACATTTCTTGCTCAAAACATCGACAACTTTGTTAGCAGTTCCAGAAATATGCTTAATCACAAAAGTAAAATTTTGCATGTATTCAACCCATTTAGCATGTTTTTGGTTCAACTTCTCTTGTCAAGTCACGAATTGCAAAGCGTGATTATCGCTGTACAAAACAAACTCCTTGGGAACCAAATAATGTCTCCATTTCTTCAATGCTTGTATGACGACATAGCATTTTTTGTCATATGTGGAGTACTTAACCTTCACTTCATTCATTTTTTCATTGAAATATGAGATCGGCCTGTTGTCTTGGCTCAAGATTTCTCCAATTGCAAATCCACTTGTGTCACACTTGACCTGTAATGTCTTGTTGAAATCCAACAAAACCAAAACTGGTTGCTCAATGATCTTCTTCTTCAACAGGTTGAAGCTCTTCTCTGCTTCCTCCATCCAGTGAAAATATTTATGTCTTTTCTTCACTGTATCCATCATCGGTGCACTAATTCCACATAATTTTTGGATGAATTTCTTGTAGAAGCTATCCAAACCATGGAATCTTCAAACTTCAAACATGCTCTTCTGCAATGGCCAATTCTTAATTGCCTCTATCTTTTCCGGATCCATTTTCAGTTCATTTGTAGAGATAAAAAAACCCAAATAAATGAGTTTCGTCCTCATAAATGATGATTTCTTCATATTGATCAACAATTTCTCTTGCTGTAATCTTCTCATTACTGCAACTAGATGCTTTAAGTGTTCTGCTTTTGTCTTGCTGAAAATTAATATATCGTCAAGATATATAATGCTAAATTTCCCTATGAAATCCTTCAGGAATTCGTTCATCAACCTCATGAAAGTATTGGTTGCATTTGTTAAGCCAAATGGCATGAAAAGCCATTCATATATCCCCTCATTCGTCTTGAATGCTATGTTCCATTCATCACCTTCTCTCATTCGAATTTGATGATACCCGCTTTTCAAATCAATTTTTGAAAAAAACTTTGCTCCACTCTAGCAATCCATCAAGTTGTCCATCCTTGGTAAAGGAAATCTGTATCTGATGGTAATATTATTGATTTCCCTTGAGTCTATACACATTCTTCAGCCTCCATATTTCTTTGGGCTGAGCACTGTCGGAATAACGCATGGACTCAAGATTTCTCGAATCAATCCTTTGTCCATTAAGTTCTGGACCTGCCTCTTAACTTCTTCATTTTCCTGCAGCGTCAACTGATATGCTGCTTTTTTTGACAAACTAGCTCCAGGTATAAGATCGATGCGATGACTTATACTCCTGATAGGTGGCAAGGAACAAGGTAGTTCGTCCACTACTATATCATCAAACTCTCCCAACAACTCCTAGATTTTACCTGGTAAATCATCTATCCTTTTACTGGTCAAAACAATTTTGGGCTTCTTGACCACAATAAATTGTGTGTCTTCCTTTTTCTTAACCTCATCAAGAAGTTCCTTCCCACTCATGAGAAGTACAGTGTTTCTCATCTCTGTTTTCACCTCGTTATCCTTAATTGGCAACAACATGTGAGTCCCACCATTTTTCTCCAGGGTGTACGTGTTCTTTCTCCCATTGTTATAACCCTAATTTGCACCATACATGCTTACTTGGCATCAGGCCATCTCAGATTCCTTCTTTGCCAAAACACTACTGAACAAATATTCTAAAAACTTCATTTTTAAAAGTCCATGCTAGATGACCCACTACAGCCCGCGTGGATATACAATGTCCATGCTAGCTGACCCACTACAACCTGCGTGGACCTTCGGAAGCATAAAAAAAGGAAAGTTTTCGATGGAACAAATAGCTTTGGGTGAGTTAACTGAAACTTCTAGCCATGCATGGCTGAGGTTTCGTCTAAATACCTATCTTCTTCTACCCTATAAAAGAAGGGTTAGGGGTCTCATTTGGAAGAGGAAAAATAATAGTAAAGAAACTCTACCCAATTGCACATTCCCATTGTCCCAACCCTTTAGCCATCCTTGTGCAAAGAGAGATACAGAGCAAAACATTTGGAGGACATTTGAAGAAGAGCCCATGATCAGGTTCGTGGAGCGGTGGCCGGTATTGACATTGTAAGTTGATTCATTAAAGTTAATAATAAAGAAATGCTTTTCCCATCCCACTATATGAGTTCTTCATAGTTTATTGAATATATGTTTGAATCTCTAACCCATTAATCTGTAGGTAAAATGCATGTATAGTTTGTTTCTTGTTTTGTATGCAGGTCAACCTTGGGAGGAGAGCTGCCAACAAGCGATCAAGTGTGAAGAAGGATCGACATCGAACGCCCGAAACAAGGTATGTTCGTCTAACCATGTATTTGCTTAAAAGAAATGGGGATTAGGTTTGGGACGACAGTATAAAGTAGGATTCTTTCGGTCTCATCTGCATGCATAATATAACCCTAAATGCTAGTCCGTAGGGGGATTTCCCACCACAAAAAAATTGGTGACCATACTGGGGAAGTCTCTAGGGTTCCTGGGAATATTTTTCGGTATTTTTAAAAGACTGGTTTTCTTTCCTGTTTTTTGAAGTTTCTGCAAAGTCTGAGCTAACATAGATTTTGGTCTTCCATACCAACTATATTTGTTTCTTTGCTTGACTGTATTTTTTTCAAGACCCACAAAGGTACATGCGGCCTACATAAGGTCTGCACGAGTGTACCTGTGCCCTACTTTATTACAGTCCATGTGTAAACGCTAGCTGAAGAAGTAACAATGGCGTGTATGATTCCAGAAAATTTTTGAGGTAGTCATCCTCTTCCCTGTCAGAATCAGTCATTCTTAGGGGTTTTCTGGAACTCTTTCTAGTCTTTGTTGTTTGCAGTCTATAGCTTAGGGTTCACCTCAGATTTGTTTGTTCTACGAATTTTTCCCAACATTGTTTTCTTTTTTTTCTGTCAAAGAAAGTGTCTAAGCCTTCAAGAGATCCTGGTTCTCAATATCAGTGGTCTCTTCCTGGTTTGGTTTGTCTATTTTTATTTGTTTCAGAGTTTTAGAGATACACACGACCTGTATAAGGCCAGCACGCGTGTACACACCCTCTGGCTCTACACAACTCGCCTGCACATGCTTGCTGTTGCATTGTCAACAATGTGCTTGTGAAGGATAGTTTTTGTTGAGGGTGAGGCAGTCATCCTTTCCCTTGACAAGAGTTATACCTCTCAGGTTTTTTGAATTTCTTTCCTAGCAGTCAGTAGCTTAGGTTTGATCTCATCCATAGATTTGTTTTTTCATTTAAAAGTTTTCATCAAAATTTTCTTTAGGGTTTTTAGACAAGTCTGAGAGTCCTTTTTTAAGTTGCTAGTGTGTGATTTCTTGAAGTGATTCTTTGCGATTTGCGATTAGGCCAGAAGTTTTTCTTGGTTTTTGACTTGTTGATATTTTTCCTTTTTGCTTTGTGAGCATTCAAATAAAAAAAAATCTTTCATTTCTTTGTTTGGTTGAAAAGTCTTGTTTTGCATTAGTAACCAGGAAAAAGTCTTTGCTTTCATAAGTTCTTGACAGTTTACTTAGGTCGTAAATAGCTCATAGTTGAGTGAAATCCTTCTTTGAGTTTTCTATTCAAAAGATCTTAGAAATGTTTTTAAAATTTGAAAAGTTGTTAAAAATTTGCGTTAAGTGAAGGTTTTTGTTTCCAGCTTTCTGTTCATTTTTACTTTCGTCTTTCAAACATCACTAGTTTCAATTTCATCACCTTTGACATAAGACAAGCCATAAAATTAACGTTAAATCTAAAATTCATTAGAATTTTATGTTTGTAGGGTCAACCAATTAGTTCAGGATTAGGGCCTTGAAGTAGGTTGGAGACGAAACTCTTCAAGGCCATTAAAATCAAACATTATAGTCTGAGTTAGGGAGTGTCCAAGTCCAGTATCGTGAAAGTTATCTGGGACCCCCCTCTAACACAGGGGATAAACATGAGGTCGCATGTGGAAAGGTAGCGGAGATAACCCCTCCAAAGATGGACCAATCACAATGGAGAACAAATATAGAGGGCTTGTCTTGGGATTCCGTCGATTTCATTTGCCACTAAGCTTCGTGGGTCTCAAATCTATTCAAGGTCCTTAGTTTTCTTCCAGACCACTTGCTCTTGATACACTGGACAGGTTTTGGGATCGATACCCTGCTCATTGTGGTCTACTCGACTTTCGACTGTACCCTCCTGGTGACTATTCGTGCGCTGGTAACCTAGTTGCCTTTCATTTTAGGGACATACACAGGTGACTGTGGGGGTATACCGGGGTAACTAGGATAGACATTGGGCCATGCTTTGTAGATTATACCTGGAGGGTGCTTCCATGTTCGAGATGCACTTGCACCGATACATTTCTCTAGTGTTGGTTGTTGTAACTGTTCTTCCAATTAATTTAGTGTTTTCCTATCTTATCTTATAGGGAATTTTTTAGTGTGTGTTGTTTTTGAACAACTAGAATGCCCTAGAGTGTCTTTGATCTTCTCACACAGTGGAGGATCATGAGCTCCATTGGTCACGAAGGATTCTTGGCCTACCGCTGGTTACATTGGAGCCACCCTCGCCACCACTAAGGAAAAAGCTAGACCAACAAGGGTCTTTTGAAGCGACTAAGTCACAAGAAATTGTGCCCGACCAACATCCGTAGGAATATACCATTTTAGAACTTGAGTGAAAAATCTTGGTCTAGCTAAAACCCCAACCACTGATCTTTCGGCACCCACCATCGTACCGATTCATCCTTACGAGTGCTAGACAGTGTCGCACGTAGCAATGGAAACAAATGTTGTTAATCCTTCTAGGAATTCTTCAATTCCCACTATGGTTGTCACCACAGGAGAGTTTCCACCTCCTAACCCACCGTCACCAGTCCGAGCCACCATGGTCTCGACCACCTCTACATCGCACAATAGTCTGATCCCATCTCTGGCAGCGGCCACAACCCCTTTCACACCAAGTGCGAGAGGCCCTCCATTCTCATACGGGATTCTTAGTTTAGGTACAAGTCCTATACTTTCTTACTCCACTTCACAGACTTCAGGTCTGGGGGAAAGGAGCTCTAATGCTCCTCTTCAAGGCCACATGGGGGGCACTTCCTCTCCCTTTAATGCTTTCCCTTACGGAGGAGGTCATATACCTCCTTCGTCCCCTTTGTTCAGTGGCACACACCAACCATCCACCAGGCCACCTGCACACTATAGTTTATTTGGAGCAGGGAGTCAAGGAACACCTTCACATAATATGCTGGTAGGTTCGACACCGTTTTCTTTGTTCGATGTGTTTGGTAACAATGCCTTCTCATCATCTTCTTTTCTGACTGGGGGAAATCCCGGTCTCGGACAATCTATTCATATGCAGGGTACTATTCCTGCACAGGGGGCACACCCAGGAACTTCTTCTGCATCATGGCCTTGGAATTCTTGGTAGGGATCCATTCCCTCGTCAGGAAAGATGATCTGGGGTAATTCTTTCCAGTCAATGGAATCCCAGACAAGGTAATATGCCTATCCCAATGGGATCGACATGGGGCAACCCTTCCCATAGTCCTCTGAATGTAATGCATGCCCATCCATCTATGTCCTATTTTGGGAATTAGCCGATGATGTCTCCTCACATGAAATATCCATACACTAGTCATGGCCATGGTTTTTACCAGCACCCAAGCCAATAGCCGAACTTTTCCTGGCAACATGGTGCCATTCAAACTCTAGGTCCCTTTTTCCCAGGTTATCACCAACAACCCAAACTACCTTTCCTGGCAACCTTGCATTTTCCAGACTTGACAAGGTTGTTGAGTGACCCTATATCTCACGATCCGCATTGGCCTCCTATGCCGACGAAGTTGCCTTCATACATATCAAAGTTCGAAGCCAAGCCTAACGAAGATCCAGGCGATCATGTGACTACCTTCCACCTTTGGTGTTCATCTAACTCGTTGAAAGGTGACTTCGTACAGTTGTGATTGTTTCATTGTACTCTCACTAGGAGTGCCACGAAATGGTACATTGAGCTCAATTGTTGAAGATACTCTTCATTCGGCAAACTGGCGATGGCTTTCCTAAACCATTTCCAGTTACCTATGAGATACAACACTAGCATCGAATTGCTGGCCAACTTCTCACAAACAAAATTGGACCATATCTTTGATCACATCTAAGAATGGAGATGCCGAAAGAGTTTAATCAAGGTACCAGTCCCACCAACATTCCTGCTCGAGTGGTTCCTTAAGTCTTTGGTCCAATAGTTATCCAAAGACGTCGCGACGTCGGGAGTATTTTTCGAAGAAGAAGCCATCATGAGAGCTCAACAACTTGAGCTAATCTATTCTTAGTTTGGTTTATTATACGAGATTTTGCTAGATGCGCCACGCTCAATAGTTGATCAAACCAGACAAAGATCTAGACCACATGCCGATGGTATTGTTGGTTCAACACAAAAAAAGCCCGCTGAGCAATTGATGAAGTAGTTGCAACAGTTGTCTATACAACACACAACGGCCAGCCAAACTACTACTTTGGTTGCTCCCCCTACCAAAATGTCAGATGTACACACAGTGCAATCGACTAATCCAAAGGCCACCCGATAGCCTGAAGGAAAGAAAAAACAATGAAAGAAGGGTAAGGAGGATAAAAAACCTACCAATAATGTTGGCGGGGACAACACTGAGAAACAAAAGGCGAGGTATCCATGCAACTTATGTGCAGAATACCACCTGATCCATCTATGTCCTTGGCTTGCAGAAGCCCAAAAGTTTGTGATGCAGCAACAACCTGCTGTGTTAACCAATCCATTTCAACATGGATAAAACCTAACCCAAGCCTCTACAAGTGCGGAAGAGGGTAGTCAAGGACCCTCTCCACCTTCGAACAATCCCGCATCCGCGAATGTATATATGATGAAGGGTGATGCTTTCATATCCACTAGAGCGCATGACTATAGTAAACTAAGCACTTCTGAGAAGGGAAAAGAAGCTAAACTCCCATCTCTTCCTCTACAGATTGAGAAGACTTTGGGTGAAAAAATGACATGCATCGCAAAGGTGCATTCAAAAAATATTCTCACAACCCAAACACAAGGGCCGCCCAGAACTATTCTCTGGTGGAAGATTGGTCTCAAACTCCTTGTGCAAGGTATTCTTTGGAGGTCCTCCAAAGCTGCCCTTCCCAAAGGAAAGATTTGTTAACCACTCTAGGATCGACCGAGACTTTTAATTTGGGTACCATTATGTTGGATACAATCGACTTAAAACCTCATCTACCATACCACATAGCATTTCAGATAGTAGTGGCTCACCCCACGAAAGATTTTACTCGAAATATTTTCCGGACGGTGGTTGATGAGGGTGCCTTGACATGCGTTATGTCATTGTCATGTTGGAAGGCCATTGGCCAGCCTGTTTTGTCTCCGTCGCCCACTCTTCTCACTACTTTCAATGGTCGTTCGTTCCGACCACATGGTATCATTCCCTCTTTTCCCGTGAAATTGGGAGGGAAGACCAGGTGCGTTGAGGTAGAAGTAGTCGACGCGTCCCTCGACTACAATATTTTGTTAGGAAGGAGTTGGACTTATGCCATGCAAGCAATGGTTGCTACAGTTTTCTAGGTCTTGTTGTTTTCACACGAGGACCGGATTGTGACCATTGATCAATTGTATTTCTCTAGATCTGACCCTTCATTGGGGGTGTCCGCAGTCCCAATGATTGATAATTCTCAACTAGGCGTAGTCAACGTAGGGGTTGGTTTGTGACCATATTTGATGGGTACCTTTGATTACCCTCCCCCTCAAGGCAATGTCAAATACATATCCGACCACCATAAGGTTGAGATTTTCCAAGTTTTGTCATTTCGCACGACTTACTTCACTGATTCGTTGATACTTCCTTCCCCATCGACCACGATGGAGGGGACAGGGCATCCGGGCATGTACATGCCCTTGTCCACAGCTAAAGTAGCGTACTCTATAGTCCAGTAAGCTTCAACCAACCTAGATCCAACTCCTGCACAAGAGTTTGATCTGCTTCTAGAGCCTATTTGGGCTCAAGGTTCTCTCACTAACACCGATTCATTAGACTTAGTCTTGCCCTCTGACAAAGCAGTAATTGAGGCAATGACTAGTCCAGAAAAACCCTAGGATGATCTTCATCACAGATCATACTTCCTCCCAGAGTTAAGTAGAATCGAGGCCAGAGAATTCAACTTGACTATGACTGGAGATAGGTCTTGTCCATTAATCCTTTAGCTACACATGAGATCTATGCTGAGGGTAATATGGAAACCATATTTGAAACCATATCGATCAATATCTCCAGAACCCCTGGCGTCGTAGACAATGTTTTCGTCAGAGCATACTGCTCCCCTATGGAGATACCCGACATCGACCCACAAAGTGTCGATCATGAGATAACTTTTTTGTTTTTCAATCTCGCTTTGAGATCCGAAAGCAACATCCGATGAGACTACATTTATTCTTTTCGATCTCGTCTATATTAACCGAGAAAAGTAACCTCTATGGGTTTTCTTTTAATCCCTTTTCAGACCCTCTAAACATGAAAAGATTGCTGAGCGATCTTGTGGCCTTTCACACTTGTTAAACTGAAATTTGAATTCATGTCTGTCTGGCGGTAGTTTACCTCTTTTTTGGTCTGGATGATCAACTGTACGAACAAAGGTATACTCTATCAAACTTTATCTCTCTAGAAGAGTACTCTCAAGTATCATTTTAACCCTTTTTCGGGCCTGGGGGACTAAATTTACGAAAAAGGAACCCCCACGGAGTCCATAGTTAAGCTCTTTTCAGACTCCCTAAAATTGAAAAGATCGTCGAGTGACCTTATTCTATCACACTCATTAAACTGGTCCAGAAGAACATTTTTGACAGAGTCCATAGCTAATCTTTTTTCAGACTCCTTAAAAATGAAAAAATGGCCGAGTGATCTTGTCGTTCTCACACTCGTTAAAATGGTTTTGAATAGACATCTTGTCAGTGCTAGTTTACCCCTTTTTCAAACCGACTAGACTATCTTCAAAAAAGGTACCCCAATGGAGTCTCCTTTTACATTTTTTCAGACTCTCTAAATATGAAAAACCACCGAGCTTACCTTCTCTGGGCTCGTTAAAATTACATCGAAGGATGTTACCATTATGTGTTTTGTTAACCGCGTTTGCATACCTGCGTCTTTGGTCTAAATGTCGGCTCCATGTTTCTCCCAACTGAACCATCTGAAGAATACGTTATACGCAAGCCTTGTAGCACTTTGCCTCTACATCTTAACACCCTTGGCTCCCGGAGGATTTTTCCCAAGTATCATTATTCTATACATTAGTCTTGTCCTTGCACCTTGAACTTGTGTGTTTGTAACACTCATTCCTCCATTGTAACGTAACATTCCTTTATTCTTTTTCCCAAAATCATTGAAAAAGACAAAAAAAAATCAAATATACCCCAAAAAGAGGAAGGGAAAAGTATTTTCTTTATTAGCATCATAATGAGTCGCCCTTGGATAAAGCACATTTGTCTGTTTGTTCATCAAACCTTGGGATGTAATACGACCTTAGGAATCTATTCTCGCTACATAGATTTGTGTCCTCCTCCATTTGGTTATTCTTCCAAACATATGGAGAGTTTGCGTTGCCTCCTACCTCGTAAACTTATGATTAATGACATGTTGCCCAAGTCTCATAATTTGTCGTGTTGTTGTCCAAGGGAAGTTTTTACCAAGCTTGAGTTAGCCCCTCTGCAGTTTGTCTCTTGCCCTCATACCCAACCATCTTGAACGTCCAATCAAGTCTTTGTTCGAAATCAATGAAGCCTTCAGTCTGATCATCAAGATTCTCTAGTCCATGACCAACAAACCGTCGAAGACCTATGGGTAGTGAATTCGTACACTCATATTACAATCCTACCCAAGTTTTGAAGATTTTGAAGTTGTTTCTCGAGCTCTGAAGACCTCATCTCCAACCATCAGGCCTTATCAACTTCTAAGAAGATGGATACTCTACATGTATATCTTTTTCATTTTGAGATGTGGCTCCACTGTGTATTGTTCGTGGCTACACTTTATATAGTGATATGACATGGATCTATAGTGTATTTGATTGGTAACCATGAGTTTATTCTATCCCGAGCATGGGTATTCCCGCCTCAGTGAGACAATTGTTATTTTTTGCAGACAATGCCTCCCAATTTTTGGTTCCTGGGCTCACTTATTCAACACATCAATAAAGATCGGTAATGTATTTCGGCCATCAGATGCTCTTCTGACCTCACACATTAGGGGGCATCTTTTATAACCCTAATTTGCACCATACATGCTTATCTGGCATCAGGCCATCTCAGATTCCTTCTTTGCCAAAACACTATTGAACAACTCTTCTAAAAACTCCATTTTTAAAAGTCCACGCTAGCTAACCCACTATAGCCTACGTGGATCTACAGTTTCCACGCTAGCTGGCCCACTACAGCCTGCGTGGACGTTCAGAAGAATGAAAAAAGGAAAGTTGCCGATGGAACACACAACTTTGGGTGAGTTAACTGAACCTTCCAGCCATGCATGGCCGATGGTTCATCCAAATACCTAGCTTCTTCTAACCTATAAAAGAAGGGTTAGGGGTCTCATTTGGAAGAGGAAAAATAATAGTAATGAAACTCTACCCAATTGCACATTCCCATTGTCCCAACCCTTTAGCCATCCTTGTGAAAAGAGAGATACAAAGCAAAGAAGTTGGAGGACATTTGAAGAGGATCCCAGGATCAGGTTCACGGAGCGGTGGCTGGTCTCGACATTGTAAGTTGATTCATTAAAGTTAATAATAAAGAAATGCTTTTCCCGTCCCACTATATGAGTTCTTCATAGTTTATTGAATATATGTTTGAATCTCTAACCCATTAATTTGTAGGTAAAATGTATGTATAGTTTGTTTCTTGTTTTGTATGCAGGTTAGCCTTGGGAGGAGAGATGCCAACAAGCAATCAAGCATGAATAAGGATCGACATCGAACGCCCGAAACAAGGTATGTTCATCTAGCCATGTATTTTCTTAAAAGAAATAGGGATTAGGTCTGGGACGACGGTAGAAAGTAGGATTCTTTCGGTCTCAACTGCATACATAATATAACTCTAAATGCTAGTCCGTAGGGGGATTTCCCACCACAACACCCATCATGAACTATGTTTCTGTCATATTTCCATGGTCTACCTAGCAACAGATGACAAACATCCATGGGAATGACATCACATAATATTTCATCTTTATATAATCCTATTTTAAATTCAACTAAACACTGTTTAGTGAAATTTACCTGATGTCCTTTTTGTAGCCACGAAAGCATGTATGGGCTTGGATGTGCTATAGTCTTCAACTACAACTTTTCTACCATCTCTTTAGATACGATATTGTCTGTGCTACCGCTATCCACTATGACTTTGCATACTCTATCCTTAGTTTTACAGGAAGTCCAAAACAGACTGTTTCTTTGGGTTGGGTTCTCTGCCTCCTTCTCTGGCTTCAAGAGAATTTTCCTCATCATCAAAGATCTTCCACCCTCAGCGTCTTCTATCTCAAAATTTCATCCTTGAGCTTCGACAATGTGAGTTTCACCACCATATTTCTTCCTATCTGGACACTCATAGGATTTGTGTCTGATTTTTCCACAAACAAAGCATTTCACTTCACCTCCTCTGCCTCTTCCTCTTCCTCTGGCTCGAGGAAAAGTATTTCTACCAGCATACTGCCTTCCTTGTGAGCCTCCTCCTCTCTCAAGTTGAGTTTGAGGTTTCTTTCCCTCTTCTTTAGGTTTTTGGGTTCTGTCCTAGGAAATTGTTTTGCCTCTGGCTTGATTTCTACCTCGGCCTCTTTGACCTTGCTTCTGGCTCAACTTCTCTTCAGCTTTCAGATCTATCTGATAAGCATCTTCCACATTTTGAATGGTTATCATGCTCATCTCATATTGAATGTCATATTGCAGACCATTCATGTACCTGACAACTTTTTCATCATCGCTTTCCCGATTACCTGCTCTGATGTTTGTCCTATATAATTCTTCAGTGTATTCTTTCAGTGACATCAGCTTTTGTCTCAAATTCTGCATCCTCCGAAACAGAGTGATTTGATAATCCTTGGGTATAAATTTGGCTTTCATCTTTGCAACCATTCTATCCTAGCTTTTGATTTTCTGCTTGCCCTTGCAACATCTGTCAACCTACAGTTCATCCCACCACAGTGCTGCATGCCCTTAAATTCTAGTAATGACATGTTTGACTTTCTTATCTTCCTCGACATCCTCATAGTCAAAGTATTTTTCTAGAGCTTTAATCTAGTCTAGAAGTTCTTCAACATCCAAGTTTCCCTCATACATGGGAATCTCCATTTTTTCTTTGGCACCTATCCTTGCAACAACCCTGAATAGGCGTTCATCTGCAGCATCTTCGAATGCTTCTTCTTATCCTTCGTTTCTAGTTTCATTTTCACTTTCAGCCTCGTTGATATCCCCAGAGTCGACTGTGCACCTCTGTGTGGTCTTCGTAGCATCAAGTCTGGCACATAACTCACGCATTTCTCTTTCCACTGTTGGATCAGGCATTGGCCTATGTCTTCTTCTTGGTGGCATGGATGAAACTTTTTCTCTTTTCTCTCTGCTACAGAAAGAAAAGAATTTTTTCTGAGCTTTGATACCACACTGACATAGACCCCCTGCCCTTAGGCCGAGATTTGCACAAGATCTTCACTAAAACCATGCCAAGGGTTAATCAAACCCTTTGTTTGAGCCACAAAGGACTTTGGGTTTTGGGATTTGGAGAGTCCTGATATATCCCACAACTCTTGAAAAATGCTGAAATGTGAATTGTCAATGAGGGTTGACCGCTCCAATGCACACCACCTGTTGCCACTAAATTCGACTTTTCGGGACTTGGGCGAACGACCCAACACTCGTTCCTCTTGCCTTATGATTCCCTGAATTCTGAAATGACAGAATGCCGAAATGGGCTCAACATCCCATGGAATGCGTGATAGATGGCCTTTCGGGACTCCGCGTACCAGGAGTTTTCAATTCTCGATAACAACTCACTCGCTGCGCCAATTCCCAAATTCTGAAATAGAGACCCTTTTTTGGAATTTCACGTACTGGGAGTTTGAAACTTTCGGTTCCAAAAATCACTTGTCTCCTCTACTTCTCGGACCCCAGAAAGCTGAAATGCTGAAATTCCACTCTGAAGGCCCTTTGTGTTTCGCGACTTTAGGGTTTTCAATGCAAAGCGCCCCAGCTCCTTTTCATCAAGATTTCCAAAATGTCGAACTTCGATATGTCGAAATGTCGATGTTTCACACCAAAGGCACGTCGCATTTCAATACTTCAGGATTTTCAATGCTAAGGTATCGGTTCCTTTTTATCGAGATTTTCGGTATGCCGAACAATGAAATACTGAAATTTCACACTTGATTATCCCTTTCGCGAACTGGGAGTTTGAGTGACCAAGGGTTTTGACCTGCACTCTGAACTTACGGGTCCCAAATTCTCAAAATGAATTGATGGCTCAGACAGACCACGATCAATGGTCCACATTGATTCTTGATGTTAGGGTGGTGGATTCGTCCAACTCCTAACCACCTTGCAGCTCCTCTGGATCCTACGGTCCTCGTGACTTTGCGAGTTCTCTAAAGAGAATTCTGACCACCATATGCACTCCTCAATGGATCCTGTCCAAACGAATCAGTGTTCTCCGTCCTAAACTTGTATTCTATGAGACAATTTATCCCTTTGTCTCCCTTTGAACACTTCAAGGGTTAAATCCCTCCTGATCATTCACTTATAAACTCAAGCTCCCCAAAAGGATCCTTGCTCGCACTCCTTGTGGAAAATCTTCAAATAACCTCTAGTTATTTGAGTCTCCGACCCTGTGCACTCTTTGCAATAGTGGTCCTTCAACCTTCCTTCAGGATTTATAAAATCCAAGGCTTCAATTGTCCTACGCACACCTTGCGTGGCTCTGTGCTTCACCTACACTTCAGCTGGTATGAAAACAATGGTATCTCTCCTGGGCTTTTTGAGATAAAACTCAGACCCTCGTCAACGCACACCTTGCGGACGTTCACTGCACTCGTTGCAGGAATTGTCAGGAAGAGAAACAATTGAAACTCATTCTTCTGCTCTCTCAGACTTCATTCATTCAACATGAAATCAGACATAACACAACATTGAAACAAATGCATAACAGAGAAACAAATCAATTGTAAAAATACCATTCAACAAATGTAAATAGTAATCATCATAACACCATGAAAGTTGAGTCAAAGCTTCGTATATTAACTCAAGTGATCTTGTACATGGGTTCTTCTCTACAACTCTTTGCTACATCTCTACAACTTATGAATTCTGAATGATCATAAAGTTACCATGATACAGGGGTGAGGGTGTTTATATCCGTTTTCCCTCCTATGCTTCTAAAATTGTCTAATCTAACATTCATACCTACCTACTTTACATTAACAAACTTAAATGCCTAATACATCTGGCAGATGAGAGTAATCTCTTCATATCTTTTCATATCTCCAAGACATAATTGAAAGTACGCCTTTTCCTAGCTATTACATTAATGCTTCAAATTTCAAAATTTAAAATGTTTTCATAAAAACGTGCTCCTTTTTCCCATTTGCGCATCCAGCTGTTCCTTTGGCTAGGCGCCTACTTTGGCTTTGTCTTTGTACGATTCTCTTGCATCAAAAATCCAAGTCAAAGTGCTGGAGGATAACTATCCATTGAATAATTTTTCCACCGATGACCCGTCCTGTTAACACATATTGGAAAGGGTTGACGAAAACAACGAAGGTGGTCTTGTGAATTAATATATAGTGATGGAACCATTGGACAACATGAAAAACTGCCAAAGAAAGTTTCTCAATGTGCCAGTAGTTGATATCCTATCCAGCTAGTCCTCAACTAAGATAATAGATAACATGCTCTTCGAGCGCATCATCCTCTTATACCAAGACCATTCTGATTGTAGACTCTACGAAAACCACATATAACAAGAAATCCTTTCCATAATAAGGAGGATTGACCAAAGGGGAAGACATCAGAGCACATTTCAATGCATCAAAAGATAAATGGGATACTTCATCCCAACAAAATGGGACTCCCTTTTTTAAAATACGCATGAACTCTTTCGTAATCTTGGCATAATTAGCGACAAAACGCTGAAGAAAATTTCCTTTCCCCTATAGACTCTGAAGCTGGGGAATTGTGTACAGAGCGGGAAATTGAACTATTTACTCAAACTTAAGAGGATCGATCATGATCCCTTTTGTTGACATGATGAAACCTAATAAACAAAACTTCACTTTTTTGGATTCAAGTGAATCTGATAGTAGCGACACCTCTCAAATATTAGTCATAAATGGGAGGGATGATCTGATCTCTTGTGAGAACGTGATGCCAAATCATCCAGGTATGCCTCAACTATGTGTTTAAGGTCATGAAAAGAAAACTAGATGACACACTGAAATGTAGCTCCATCATTCTTCAGGCCAAAGGGAATTTTTCAATATGCAAAAGTACCCCAAGGACAAATAAAAGCCTCTTTATGTTGGTCCTCAAGTTTGATTTCAATTTGATTATACCCCAAAAAATCGTACATGAAAGAAAAGACCTCACAACCCACACATTCATCAATGATATGATTGATAAACAAGGTTGGAAAATTGTATTTCAGAAAAATCTTTGCTCAAATCATGGAAATACATACATACATGGATCACGCCCTTCTTCTTGTTGACAAGAACTAGGTTCGATACCCATTATGTCAATTGCATGGGGTAGATGAAACCAACTTCGAGTAGTTTCTCTACTTCATCCTTTATTGTCGTTACTTTGTGAGGATTGACCAGGCGAAGATTCTTTCATACTGGTTTAACATCAGGATAAGTGGTGATTTCATGTTCAACAATTTGTGGGTTGATGCCTTTCATCTCCTCATAATACCAGGAGAAAAATGTTGTGGAATTATTTAAACAACTTGGTGTAGATTCATATCTCTTCGAGGGAGAAATCTGCTCCAACGAAGACATTCTCCATGATGCCAAGGGTTTTGGAGATATTGATAAGAATCGCTGCAACAATTCTTTCCATGTTTCCCTTGGTGTATACTCCACGCGTAGCCAGAGGGTTAATAGGATAATGGGAATTTCCATTCATGGTCGTAACAAACTCTCCTTCCTCTATTCTCTTGAGCTTGGGTAAGAAGTAAGATCTATGGTGAAGATCATCCCAAGGTCTTTCTGGACCAATCATTTCCTCCAAAATCACCTCGTCAGAGTGAAATATTAAGTCCAAAGGGTCCTGAGTGGTGAGAGAGTCTTGATCCCAAAAAGGCTCGATAATTGGATCTAGCTCTTGTGGGGGAGCTAGATCAGGTTTTGGCTGAGGCTTGTTGGACGATACTGTATGCAACCTCAACAATAGATAATGGCATGTCCATGCCAAGGTTCCCTACCCCTTCCATCAAAGACAATGGGGAAGGTAAATTCCATGGATCGTTAAAGTAGATCATTTTAAAAGACAACACTTGAAAAATTGCATCCTTCTGTTGGTCTGGGAAGATCGAAATAAAACTTACATCATTGGAAGGCGGTGGATAATAAAAATTTCCCATCAATGATGGAAACAATATGACACCTAAATTGATAGTTCCTGGTTGTGGGTTATCAATCATCGGGACCGTGGATGCCCTAGATGAAGGGTCTGGACGAGAGAAAGGAAGCTGGTCGACAATCATAATCCGACCTTCGTGGAGAAATCATAAAACCCAAAAAATGGTGGCTACAAACGCATGCATTGCGTAAGTCCACCTTTGTATTAACAAAATATGGTAGTAAAGAGGCGCATCGACTACTTCTACTTCAACACACATAGTTTTACCCTCCAAATGCATGGGAAAAGAGGGAATTATACCATGTGGTCTAAATGATCGACCATCAAAATTTGTAAGAAACATGGGTGATGGAGACAACTCATACTAGCCAATGGCCTTTCAACATGCCAATGAAATCATGCAAGTCGAGGCATCCTCATCAACTATCGTACGAAAAATGTTCCATGTCAATGATTTCATGGTCTACGCCACTACTATCTAAAAGGCGACATGGTGAGGAAGACCAGGTTTGAGGCCAGTTGGATTGAAAATGATCTTTCCTAATTTACTGTACTCTACCGCTCACAAGGCAGATAACAAGGATTTTATTTGTGAGGGGAAACTCTAGAGAACCTCTAGAGAGGACATTGCACAAGTACTTTGCACAAGATCTTCCGCGATCGAGTAATTTTGAGTAGCCCTCGCATTTGGGTTATGTGAAGCCTTCTTGAACACACCTTTAGGGATGTGAGTCATTGTTTCTCCCACTTTCTTCTCAATTTGAAGAGGAGTCAATGGGTTGGAGGCATCTTTTCTCTTCTCGACTGATTTCAACATTTTGTAGTCATGAGTCCTAGTTGATAAATGCACTTCGGTGTTCATCGTGTAAATGTTTGTAGTTGGGTTGATTGGATTAGGTGTGGGGGATACCTAACTACCCCCAACCACACTCATGGATGCAAAATATTTAGCCATATTTCTCACTTGTGGAAAAGGGTTTGTCAACATAACAAGATGTTGTTGTGCTAATATCTTTTGGGCTTCCACAAGACGAGGGAATAGGTGAGTCAAGTGGTCATCCGTGAAAAGATTACATAGAAACTTCACCTTTCTCTTCTCAGTTTTTCCATCGCCATCATTATTTGCAGCCTTTTTATCCCCCCTTACCCTTCTTGTTCTTTTGTTTCTTCTTTCCCTCGGTCTGTTAGTTATCTTTGGGATTGTTTGATTGCACATTGTGTACATCCGATGTCTGGGTGACAAGGGAATTTGAACTAGGAGTTTGGATGGCCACAATCTGTAGAATCGATAACTACTGTAATTGATTAGACAACAAATATACAGACTTTCCTTATGTTGAGACCACTATGCCATCAGTGTGGGGCCCATATTTTTCTTTGATTTTATCGAGAGTTGACTGTGACACATTGGGTAATATCTCATAAAGCATGTCGGAGTGAGAGTAAATCAGTTCCAACTGTTGGGATCTCATAATAGCCTCATCTTCAAGAAACACCCTGTACATTGCGACATATTTGGACACGCAAGGAACCAAAGACTTTAAGAACCACTTGAGAAAGAATGCAGGAGGGACATTTAATTTAATCAAACTCTTTCATCATTGTCATTCTTGGATCTGATCTGACATATGGTCAACGTTCCCCTGCTCAAAGTTGGTCAACAACTCAGTGTCCTCATCATATCTCACTGGAAACTTGAAATGGTTCAAGAAGATCATAGCCAGGTCATTAAAGTAAGAATACTTCGAGATGTATATCTCTATATAACATTTCGTTGCACCCCCTATAAGAGTGAGTTGAAACAAGAACAACTGAATGGAGTCATCCTTCAACAAGTTAGATGAGCACCACAAGTGAAACGTTGTTACATGATCACCCATATCTTCACCAGGATTTCCCTCAAACATAGGGATGTCAGAGGGAAACTTAGTCAACACGGGGGGCCAATGCAGATCATGACATATTGGATCATTTAACAATATTGACAGGTCTGGAAAATTCAGAGTTGTCAGAAAAGGTATTTTTGATTGTAGAGTATTTACATGAAAAGAGGGGCCTGGATTTTGGCTAGCACCAGGTTTCTAGGAAATGTTGGATTTATCGCCATGGTTTTGGTAAATACCATGGGGGTCTTGTGTAATGAAAGGGACTTGCATCTGATGCTATATCGTCGGTTGATTCACGAAGTTAGATGAGATGGTTTGAGTAGGGATTTCCCCCTATACAATTTTCCATGAACCTTGGTTGGGGATGCCCCCAATCAACCCTCCTGTAATAGGTATTGAACCTTGTCCATGGTTCCACATAGTGTGGTATGGGTTTCCCTTGATTAGTATCCCTTTCTAGGGAACTGAGACCTATCGTAGATTCCAAATACCTTGTGTGGATTTGTTGGCCCTTGACCAAGTTTTGGAGAACCTTGGTCATGTTTGACCAAATTTGGGACTTCGAGAGGATGGTCGAAGGCGGAGCACAAGGAAAAGCGGATATCAAGGGATCTCAACACTTCTTAGGGAATTTTTTTGGTTAGGGTTTATGTAACAAGTATGGGTTGTCGGCCCATGGGTTTACCCATGCCTTGGCTCCTTTTGTAATGTATAAATAGAAATCTATGCGATGTAAGTAAGATAAATATAGTAGAATCGACTTAGTCTGAAGCTATAGGCTTTGTGCATACTGTGTGTTAATAACTTGCAGAGCTAAGTGCATGTGATTGTAAAAAGCTTGTGTAAGAGACCTATGTGTGTAATGTAGCTGATGAGCTAAGTGCAAACAATTGTGGATGCTTCGTGCATACTGTGGATTAAGAACTTGCAGAGCTAAGAGAAAGTGAGTGTAAGAAGCTTGTGTGCATATTGTTAGAAGGCTTTGTGCTTGAACCTATCTCAGGGAAGGAGGATATGGCGAGGTGCGCGCAGATCTCCTGTCCTATGCGGAGTGGGTTCTTGTGGCTCTGTGCTTATAGAATAATGAAGGAAGACAATAAATAAGAGAAGAGTTTGTGGACATATCCCCACACTGGGGTGAACCACATATATCTTGTGTTGTGGTTTCTTTGTGCTTATGCTTGTTATGTGATTGTTTTGATTTAATATTAGTGTAGTGATCTATTTGTTAGATGAATCTGATATGATATATTAGTGGCTAAGAATGTGAATGAATGGTTGATATAATATATTTATATATGATAAGTTCTTATATGTATTAGATCTTGTTGAATACTGCGTTGTTCTATAGTTAGGGTTTTCTCTTGCAGAGTGAATATTGATGAACGATAACTTCTAAGTGATTTGTTAAGTTTTGTAATCACAGATCTATGTCCTGGCTAGGTTGTAGACATTTGAGTCCTGCAACCACCCTTGCCTCTACCTCCAGTGAGACTTCATCTGCTTCACAGGTGTTGCCGAAAGGGCTAGTAGTTAGGGTTTTGTTGGTCTGCTGTTGAAGCGTTGAACCCTGGGTTTGCCCCTATGCCAACAAATGGTTCCATTGCCAGGATCAAAAACTATGATTGTTGGGAACTGAAGAAAATAAAGCTCTGTGCATATATCTGTTTCTTTAGTTCACAATATTCTACTTGAATGCGAAGCTCTATGCTGAGAAAGAAATCAGATCTGAAGAAAAGAGGTAAGATCTTAAAGCTTTGTGCTCTGAGAAATGTAACATAAGTGAAAAATTTTGTTTCAAAAGAATGGGCCTAGGTATGTCTAATATATTTTTTCCCAGTCTAAAGACTAGGGCAGATCTAGGAGAAAGAAGATTGGATATGAGTAGACCTGATAAGAATAGTGAAAGATATGTTATTCCTATGCATAGAAAGAATGTTTGGACTAACAAATGGATGCAGGATCCTAGAAAGAATTTTTTGTAGGTTAGTTACTATGATCCCAGTGCGTAGTACAGGAATGGTTGGGGGTCATTTAAAATAAAGAGATGATTAACTCTTTGTTATAGTTTCATAAGACCAGAACATCTTGCTAAGGAATGCCCTGGTAGAGGTCCTAGTTGTCTTTGCTTTAAATCTATGGACCATGAATTTTTGGATTTCCCTAGAATGATTTCTAAAGTTGAAAATATGAATATGAGACAAGAAAACCATGAGACAGGCCAAGAAACTAAGGATATGATAGAACCCCATAAATAATCAGAGACTGCATTATTACAGATGAAAGAAACCCTGCATTTTCACAGAGATATCAACTTATCAAAGATATTAAAAGAGAAGGAATGAATATAAACAAGAATAAGAGACTTCGACATAGACTGTGTTCTGGATGAGGAAACATAGGTGAATATCATGACAGAAAGAACTTGGGAAATTTTGGGAAAGCCAACTATGGTTCCTTCACTGGGATGAATAGGATTATTTAGAGGAAAGCTAATAACCCTATGTGGAAGACTTACCCAGATAGTTATGAGTGCTCATGGAACTTTGCCAGAAGAATAATTTGAGATCGTTAAATTTTTTGATAACAACGCCCCATTTACTATTTTGCTAAGAAAAACCTGGATTGAGAAAGATAAGATATAAAGGAAACAACAAGAGGAGGATCTAGAACAAAAAAAGAAAGAAGTAAGGGATTTCATGGCTAGGAGAATAGCTCACTTATTGAAAGAACAAGAGCACCATTCGAAGCTATTGAGGACCAAAAATTGGGACCTCAAAGTTGAAAGAACATAGGAAGACTTGAAATACCTATCTGTACAAGAGAGTAGAGAACCTACCCCAGAAAGAGAAGAAGTATTACTCTCATAGCCTGTGAAAGACCCTCCACAGTGAGAAATTACTATGCCAAGAGGAGATAAGAACAATAATGGAAAGAGGAAACCAGTGACTCAGATTACAGGAAACAAAGCTAGAAAGATCAGCAAGAAGAAAGCAAAGTTAGAAAAGTTACAGGGATTTCTAGGGAGGACTTCACAGAAGGAAGGTTTGCAGAAGTAGAACTTCACTGGGATAGAAGAACAATGAATATTGGCACTTCCCCACGACAAAGAAATATGATCATTGGAGGCATCCTGACCACTAGCCTTACGCTTTAGAACAGATCAAACCACAGTTATGGCCATAAATATCGCCATTAGACCATTGGGACTGATGTTGTCTCAGATACCTCAAAAGATATCTTACAACACAATGAATCCAAACAAGAGACCATGTATGAAAGAATTGAAGTAGAGATGAAAGGGGTACAACAAGCCCTTTACTCCATCCACACAGTGTCTACTGTGCCCCCATCATCAGAAGGAACAGAGTTTGGAGATGAACTTGCCCAGCTACCCTGAATAGTAGATGCGATCGAAGCTCGCCTTCGTCGTGTTCAGGAAGAAAAAGAGCAGGCCACAGAGGCCTTAAAGAAAACAAAAGAGGAAGCCATAGAACAATGCTTGGTTGCACAATGGGAAAAAGATGACATCCAAGCCAAGTTTGCAGAGGATAGAGCGTAGATCCAAAAGGAGAAGGAAAATATGCTCACAGAGTTGATTGGAGTTAAAGAAGCAGTCACTAGAGAACTTCCCTTTGTGACGGTCTTAGAATAGATGAAATAAGACATAGTGGAAATCCAAGTAGGGAAGCTTGTTGAAGCCATTCAATAGTTCCAACAGAGGATAGCATAAATGTTGTTATAAGCACTACCAAGCACTCCATAGGAAGTGCGATACCAGAGAGAAGAAAATTCCTGAAGCGTAGTCCAAAGAATCAAGGCATTGGCTTTGGAATGTAAACAACTCAGAAGTCAAAGTGTGCAGACTTATGAGCACCTTGCACAGGACCTTGAACTAAGGATACTAGAGTCACAACTTCAGGAGGCAAAGTAGTAAGCAAAAATGGTGCAAGCACAATTGAAGCCACTACCAGTGGTTGAGAGGATGAAACGATCCCAGGAACAGTGCACGATTCAACAACAAGTCCATTCCATCCAGAGTAAGGTCATGGATGTGACTCAACGACTCCAACCAGTGCAAGATGCAGATTGAATATTTTTTTAGGAGATTGAAGGACGAGGTGTAGAACTAGAATAGGTGGTCACCACAGTGGAACAATGCCTGGAAGGACCCGTGATGGAGAATATCATTCAAGAGTTCAGTGAGAAGGAGGCTTTTGTGAAGAAACACGTCGAAGAAGCTTGAGACAAGCTTGAGGCATTTGAGGCAGATTTACCTAGATCAAAGTGACTTGGGATGAGTCACAGGTGAGTGTTTGGGGCTTATTGGCCCTTGACCAAGTTTTGGAGAAACTTGGTCATGTTTGATTAATTTTGGTACTTCGATAGGCTGGTCGAAGGCAGAGTGCAAGGCGAAGCGGAAATTGCGGGATCACAACCCCTTCTTAGGGAATTTTTGGGGTTAGGGTTTATGTAACGACTATGGGATGTCGACCCATGGGTTTACCCATGCCTTGGCACCTTTTGTAATGTATAAATAGAAACCTAGGCGATGTAAGTAAGAGAGATCTAGTAGAATCGGCTTAGTGCGAAGCTAGAGACTTTGTGCATACTGTGTGTTAAGAACTTGTAGAGCCAAGTGCAAGTGATTGTAAGAATATTGTGTAAGAGACCTATGTGTGTAATGTATCTAGTGAGATAAGTGCGACCAGTTGTGGATGCTTCATGCATACTGTGTGTGAAGAAATTGCAGAGATAAGTGCAAGTGAGTGTAAGAATATTGCGTGCAGATTGTAAGAAGGCTTTGTGCTTGAACCTAGCTCGAGGAAGGAGGATCTGGTGAGGTACACGCATATCTCTTGTCTTATGCGGAGTGGGTTATTTTGTCTTTGTTCTTGTAGAATATTGAAATAAGACAATAAATAATAGAAGAGTTGGTGGATGTAGCCCCACACTGAGGTGAACCATGTATATCCTTTGTTGTGGTTGCTTTTTGCTTATGCTTGTTATGTGATTGTCGTGATTTATGCTTAGTGCAGTGATATGTTTGTTATATGAATATGATATGATAGATTAGTTCTTAAGAATTTGAATTAATTCTAGATTTTATCTATTTCTATATGCTAAGTGCTTAGATGTATTAGATCTTGTTGAATACTGTGTTGTTTTGTAATTAGGGTTTTCTCCTGTAGAGTGAATATTGATGAACGATAACTGCTAAGTGATTTATTAAGTGTTGTAATCACAGATCTATGTCCCAGCTAGTTTGTAGGCACTTGATTCATGCAACCAACCCTGCCTCTACCTCGAGTGAGACTTCATATGCTTTGAAGGTGTTTCCGAAAGGGCCAGTAGTTAGGATTTTGTTGGTGCACTTTTGAAGCATTGAACCCTGGGTATGCCCCTGTGCCAACATGATTAAAATCATGTCATCACCCCCTATGAAGGAATGAAACCTTGCACATGGTTTTGTTGACTAAATATGGGGTTTCCCCCAATCGAGAAAGCATAAAAAGTAAAAGAGTTATTTCCAAATGCACCAAACAAAGAAAATGACATTGATCCCACCAGATTTGTGTAGGATGAAGCTCTTAGGATCCCTCCACTAAAAAAACTATAATTGACATTAGGACCGATTGGTTGTTGAAATGCATCACCGAGCGAAGGGGAAGGAGGAGTTATGTGACCCTAACCATAAGGAATATCATTGAACGAGGAAGTGGTTCCCACCGCGGATCCTTGCAAGGGAGCATTAGAGCTCCCTGTCCCTAGATGCATATTCTGTAGAGTAGAGTATGTAAGAACTGAGTTAGAGTCAAAACCAGACATCCCATATGAGAAGGGAGTGCTTGACGCATTCTGAATGAAGGGAACAATCGTTGAATCCATTGAATGAATCAAACCACTACCCAAAATTGTGGGCATTAGGATAGCCATGGTCCTAATAGGTGGAGGTGGGGGAGGAGCTTCAACTCCCCCTCCAGTGGTAGCCGTGATGGGAGTATGAGGACTCCCTGATGAAATAGAAATAGTTTCTTCCATCACTTCTCTCCAAATAAACTGTAGTTCAGGAGAAGTCACCTCTGGAGGGACTATATGAATTAGAATCGGAGTCGATAAGTCGGTGATCAGAGGATTTTGTGGCCCCAAAAAATTGATCTCAAGGTCATAAATGATGGATTCCTCCATACCTAGAAAGTATTCTCTCAAATTTGGCTCGAGTATAGTTTCATGTGGCCTAGTATCTTCAGACGTTCCTTCTTGATCTAGTCTATGCCTCAAAGGTGGCGAATGTGGCTCCAAGCTAACCGGTGACAGGCCTTGAAGCCTACGCAAGTGATGAAATTGTTGATCTTCCACTTTGTGAAATGATCAACCAACACTGTAAGGTTTAGCTAGCATGAATTATAGAGAACACACTAAAATTTCCTAAAGGAAAATCAAGTAGACAACTAACTAGTGGGAAGGAAATTTATGCCAATCGACACTAGAGAAACTTACTAGTGCAAGTGAAAATCGAACATGGAAGTACCCTCTGGTTATACTTTGCAAAGTGTTATCTAACATCTTCCCTAGGTACTGTGATAAACCCTCGTAGCCACCTGTGTGAGTCTGTAAAAATAGGAAACTAGGTTTCGAGCTCGCAGTCAGTCACCAAGCGAGTATAATTGATAGTCGGGCTGATCATAATGAGAAAGATAACAAAGTTTGAATCCCTTCAAGGGTATCGAAGTAAATTGATCCAAAAAAAAACTGAGGATATCGAATGGATTCTAGGTCCACAAGGCTCCATATTCAAATGTGAGCAGTGTAATTCCCAAGAAAGACCCTCAATATACAATCCCCACTACGCTCGGTCTGATTTTGGAGGGGTTATCTCCTCTACCTTTCCTTAAGTGGCCTCATGTTTATCCCTTGGGTTAGAGGGGGGTCTCAGCTAAGTCTTACGATGCTAGACTTTAGACACTCCCTATCTCAGAGTCCAATGTTTGTTTTAGATGGCCTTGAAGAGTTTCCTCTTCACACATGTTTCAAGGCCCTAAAATCCTAAACTAGTTGGTGAACCCTACAAATAGAAATTCTAATAGATTTTAAGTTAAGCATTGATTTTGTGGGCTTAATTTACTCAAAGGATGTGAACGTGCAACTTGTGGTGTTTGGAAGAGATGAAAAAGGATAAAACTTTAGAGCATTTATATGAAAAAGAAAACTGGATACCTCAAATTTTAAAGCAAAAGCTTGTAAATCTTTGTGAATGTCAACTTTTCAAAACAATGTTCCAATATCTTATAACTAAAAATTTCCTAAAATAGATTTTTTGTTTCACGATGAAAAACTACTTACACTTTCAGGAAAACAAGAAAGAACTTTGAAACAAAACTCTTTTCTTTTGCCAACAAACAACCTACCTTACACTACCAAACAAGATGCATAACCAAATGCAAAAATTCTTTTTGATTTTCGAAATGGTTAAACAAGAAATACAGAAGTAAAAGATTCTTTTTTTTTCAAGGCATAAAATAGGATAAAGAGAAAGAAGAAACCAAGATTGACATAGACCCTAGGCCAACTGCAGAAATGCGAGGATTCAAAAGGACCCAGAGGAGGATCTAAAACTTGAAATATCACTCTAAATATCTAAGGAAAACAAAAGAAAATCAAGAAACAAGTTACTAAGACCACTAACAAAGACCATGTAAAGTCTAAGAAAGGCCTGAGAAGCCTAAGGCTTCTCTCAGGAAAGATAAAAAATCCTCTTTAAAAAAAAAAAAACCGTCAAGACATAGAGACGTGGGATGTTGCACCAGTAGGCTGCGTATGTATGCGGGATATCTACTGTGTAGATTGCATATGTACGTGGGCTGAGCCAAAGAAGAGCACATACACCTTTGATATTTTTCAAAAAGAAAAATGATTGACATACTGACTGGGTAGGGAAAGCTGGTAGGCACCTGGAAGGTGATCATAGACCCTACATTGACTCAGTACACCTCAAAAATGCAAAATGAAATTGAAAAAAAACAATTTAAACAAAAAAACTCCCTCTAAAACCCTAGATATACTTCTAAGTGGAGTTGCCAATTTTGCTAGCGGGGAAAATCCCCCTATTACTATACTAGGTCAAAATATAGGAAGAGAACATACTTCCCTTAAAATACAGTCCTAATCCTAAGCTATCCCAAAACTACCCAAACAGAGAGACAAAAGAGAAGAAGGAAGATTAGTAAGTCTACCTTAGGCCCTAATGTTCGATGTAGACTTCCTTCACCTTTATATCTCCCTAGGATGTGGGTCTCCTCCCAAATCTCTCCTGTAAGAACACTTAGGAAAACAATGCTATAAATATAGAATCTCTACTTATCAATGTTAGCATTCAGATATAAATGCATATGCATTAATCAATAAACATACAAATACACTATGAATTGGGATAGGAAAATAACTCTTTTATTCAAACTAAAGATTGAAATATTACAACCTTCTCATTGGCAGATGCTCTGTGAACCTAGTCCACACTCCTCTTAATGTTGCTCCAAGTGCATCATTCCCATGATACCTCTCACAATATATTGATCTCCTTGGGAAAAGGGAAGGGATTGTATAGGGAGAGGATGAAGGGGGAATGTCGAGATCAGATATCAAAAAGGGTTTCAAAGCTTGGGCTATAAGGGGAAATGATTTTGAAATAGTTTCTTTGTTCTCTTTCTTGATGATGGAATGAGACCCCAAGACCTATTTTTATATGAAAAAAAGATGGTTATTCAGTTTGGGGATGGGATACAATGGGTAAAATGGTTAGGAAACCTCCAATAGCATGTTAACTCCACTGAATTCCTTGCAACTTTTTATTTTTTGCAACTTTTGGAGGTAAACGAGGGTTGTCTAGCATGCAACGCACATATGTACATGAGATATATAGTATGAAGCTAGCGTGTGTACGTGGGAAGTAGTGCAGCAAGACACGTACATGCTCTAAAAAATGTTTTTTTAAAGAGATATTCTCAACAGTAATTTGGAAAATTGTGTGAGTTAAAATGCCAATGCCATGTATCAGGAAGACATTCTCATAGTACAATAATTAATAATATAATTATTGATTATTAAATATCATATATAATAAGTAAATGATAATAACAAATAGTTACTAATTATTTAAGGGATGGATCCTTTCATGGATGGTAACCATATGTTCCCTATATATGGAACACTCATCATTGTAATAATATATCGATTATATCTCATATGAATAAAAACAACATGGTACAAGAGAGAGACTCGACTTGACTCCTTCACAGGAGGGCCCAAGAAAATGAGAGTAGAGTAAAATGTTGGGAGTGTTAAATTTATGGGGTTGTTACAATCTCTATGTACAACATATTAACTTTTTTAATCCTACCTAAATTATAGAAAGAATTCCATAAATTATGGTGGGAAGTAAGTTCTAGTAAAAATGTCTAAATTACCTAAATATGAGGAATGCAACACATATTTACTTCTACCTATATTTATACAAAGAATCACATGAATTATGGAGGAACAATTTAACAAAGTCAAATTCTATGTGGATGGATTATAACCAAATTAATCTTTGGTTAGTTACAGAGGTATTCTCCAACTAGTTATAAGAAATAAAATAAAATTTAATTTTTCAAAGAGACGTGTTTTTTTTGGATCAATCTAATATTACTATAAAAAGACACTTCAAAGACACAATAATAGACACACATATTTTTTCTCTCTCACACGTGGGATAAGTGATCTAAGGACGAGACTAAGAAGTTGAAAATTTATGAGTTACTTGTTGATGTTCTAGTGTTTACTAGAGTAATATTGTATTCCATAGGAAGTAATTACTGTAAATGTGTTGAACCTGCACAAAATAGATCTAGCTAGAAAATGATACACACATTTGCAGAGAGAGATTAAGAAAGAAGAAGCAAGATAGAAAGAATGGAAGAATTATCGTTAACCGTATTCTACACTCAAAGAGTGAATAATTTACAGTAGATATAGGATACATGAGTAACTAATGAGCCACAGTGGTGATCTAGAGTGATCTGGACACACACCAAGAGTTACAAGAGTAAACTGCCACCTAGTCTAGTCTCTCAGGCAGTTACGGGAGTGAACTGCCACCTCGCTGAGTTAACTAGTCAACTAGTCTTCAGTTAACTGACTAAACAAAGAGTAGTGAGTTGGTGATGATCCCAATGTTGCATGGTGATAAAACCAATGCAACATCTAAACTCAACTCAACTAGTCAAACTGAAGTGTCAACTGAAAGAGAATATTCTCTAGGTGGAATATTCTCCCCTAAAATATAGGATACTGGATAATGACTAATTATGACTAATAAACAAGGAATAACCTTAGGAAAAATAAACCCTAGGTGTTTGTGAAGTAACTCCAACACCCCCCCGGAACATCACTATGGTGAACTTAGGTACCCAGATACAAAAGATACACTGAACTAAACAAGGAAAGAGGGAAAACATCATGGAAACCCCCCCCTCAAATTACAATTCATAAAATAAAAAATGAGAAGGAACAAAAAATAGTTGCTAAGCAACCATGTCCTTCACTCCAAGAAGACCTTGCAACTGTGCAAGTTTGTGCTCTTTGAAGATTTTGTTGAAGATGTAGATGTCTGCACGGATCTGATGAAGTATATGCATCATTGATATTTCCACACATATCCACTTTATCTTCTTGTAATGAATACTGTGCAAATAATTTTTGGATGACATTTTGAAAACCGTACGACCGTTTCCAGAAAAATGTTGAAATTTTGTTGATTTTAAAACGATCATACCTTCACTTTCCAGACTCTGTTTCGGACGATGTTTTTTTTGAAATTGGATATTTTCTCGAGAGGAATTCAATTATCCAATTTGTTTCTACAAATTGTGATTAGAAAATATCAAAATGGTGTCTGATGTGCGCGGCTCTCTTTTTGTCTCCTAACATGCATGCATGGTGCATGCAAAAGTGTCTGCATGTGACTCTTGAGATGCTTGCCATATATCTTCCACATGAATTTCATAAAATAAATCTGAAGTGGAGTAGACATCATCTTCAATTATTGGAATACAAATTTCTGTAGACACTTGTGTAGAAGACTCTTCAGAATAAGAGGTTTGATCTTCTGATGGTTTCTCTTCTGGCTCTATCTGTTCGACCTCCTGCATGAAATCTTCACAATATTATTTATTCCAAAATAGAACCTCCAATCTGGTCCATAATTCATTTTTAGTTAATCCTTGTGATTCTTCATATACTTTATGGAAAAGTTCCGGAGAAACAGACATGCCGATACTTCCTATGGCCATATTTTGCTTATTGAGAAAGTCATTTTTCTCAACGACAGAATCAGGCTCTACTTCCATTGCCATGGTTATTTGGTATAAGAATTTGCATCTTAGCAGAAGCAAAACTTTTGGCTTCCATTCCATCTTTTTGTTGTCTTCAATCTTTTGTACCTGCAAAAAATGATTTGGTGTAGCTTTTGCTTAGCAGTCCATCAACTCTGATACCATGTAAATGTGTTGAACCTGCATAGAATAGATTTATCTAGAAAATACTACACACATTTGCAGAGAGAAATTAAGAAAGAAGAAGCAAGATAGAAAGAATGGAAGAATTCTCATTAACCGGATTCCACACTCAAAGAGTGAATAATTTATAATAGATATAGGATGCATGAGTAACTAATGAGACATAGTGGTGTTATAGAGTGACATGGACACACACCAATAGTTACAAGAGTAAATTGCCACCTAGTCTAGTCTCTCAGGCAGTTACGGGAGTGAACTGCCACCTAGCTGAGTTAACTAGTCAACTAGTCTTTAGTTAACTCACTGAACAAAGAGTAGTGAGTTGGTGATGATACCGATGTTGCATGGTGAGAAAACCAATGCAACATCTAAACTCAACTCAACCAGTCAAACTGAAGTGTCAACTGAAAGAGAATATTCTCCAGGTGGAATATTCTCCCTTAAAATATATGAGACTAGAAAATGACTAATTATGACTAATAAACAAGGAATAAACTTAGGAAAAATAAATCTTAGGTGTGTGTGAAGTAACTCCAAAAATTACCACTTGCAAAAAATTTTGCTTGTTTAATTTAACACTAGAAAATCAACATGGTTAGCCGTATGACATCGAGTATATGATATATGTGTGTTGTTAGTTGTATGACATCGAGTATATGATCGATGTGTCTTGGTCATAGTAAAAGACATATTATTTGGATGGTCACTGTATATAGTTGTGCACAAGATAAATTGATCTCGTATAGAAAATGCTTTTTGTTGTTCTTGTTTCTTTTTCATTGAAGTTAACATGTAATAGCTCTGAGAAGGAGCCATAATGAAGGTAGCAGGAAGCATACATGGAGGGCAAGACCTTCCAACATGATATCAAGGAGATGCATTTCCATACATGATTCTCAGAGACAAGAAGTCTATAGGAACAATGTACCTCCCAGGATAGGACCATGACCGATAGCAGAGACAATTCCAATGATCATGGATACAAAAAGTCAAGACCGACTATAACACAACTATGGTAGATCCAGTAGAGGAGGAAAAAATATTATGAGACTCAGAAGGATTAGGTGTATCATTCCAAGTATATGATTTGAGCCATGAGATATTGAGGAAGTAGGCATGGCAACAGTTCCAGTGTATGTAGAGGCATTCCCAAAGAGGGAGGTGGTACTACATCCATAGGGAGCAGAGATTGAGTTACCTCCAGAGAAGGAGGAAGAGCTACCTTCAGTTTCAAAGGGAGATGAGACAAAGGAGGAGTCATTTCTAGCTCCAGAGGGAGTGTTGATGTTTTTCAGATTCATGAGACATTGGTTTCATGAGGGAACCTAGATATATCAAGTATGGTCCAAGATGACTTAGCATGATCAACATTTACCTATTTTTCTTTGGGAAAAGGAATCCATGACTGTAGTGTATGTTCAGAAAAAAAGTCCTCATAAGAATTTGAGGAACATGATGCTTGAGGAGGCCTTCACTGGAGTGAATCCTAAGGTTGGACACTTTATGATTTTTTGGTGTCTAGTATACATTCATGTACCTAAGGAGAAAAGGATCAAGGTAGACCCTTTAGGAAGAAAGGGTACATTTTTGGGGTACAATGAGTCTTCAAAGGCATACCGGATCTATATCCCCGGTCAGAGATAGATTGAGGTGAAAAAAGATGTTACCTTTGAGGAGGAGGCATCCTTTAAAGAGATATATAGGATCTCACATGGAGATTGATCAAATTGATCCAATTGATATTGTTGATTATGTAGCTCCAGTTGATGTTCCTAGAGATATTGTAGTAGTTCAGAAGAGACCTACATGGGATCGTCATACTCTACAGGAGGCAGAAGGATATGTACCTCCTTGTGGTACCTTCCGAGTGAGAAAGATACCTCAGATATATTTATGCTATGCCACATCTTTGAGCCACATCATTCATTTTGAGCCTTCCTGTTATGAGGATGAAACTAGTCATCCAATATGGAGAGATTTCACGATGGAAGAGTATCAATACATCATGAAGAATGATGTGTGGGATTTTTTTTTGAGACTTGAGGGGAAGTCAATAGTGACTTCTAAATGTATCTACAATATCAAACACACAATTGACGGGAGCATCGAGAGGCACAAAACGATATTTGTTGCTAGAGGATTCTCTTAGGTGGAGGGAATAGATTATGAGGAGACATTTGGTCCTGTTGCTCGATACACTTCTATATGGATGATTGTTTCCCCTGCAACATCCTTGGGTTAGAGAGTACATCAGATGAATTTAAATACAACCTTTCTCAATGGAAAGATTGGGGAAGAAGTATACATCGTGCAACCATATGGTTTCGTGATACATGAGAAGGAGTATCATGTGTGCAGGTTGAATAAGGCCTTGTATGGACTCAAGCAACCACCTCAATCTTGGTATGAAAGGATTGATGGACACCTGATGATTTTTGGGCTTCAATTTTTTTTTTTTCGATCCCAACCTATACTACAAGACTGTTAATGGTGAGTCCCTAATTTTGGTCCTCTACGTTGATGATTTATTCCTCACTAGTACAGAGAGCCTTATTTTTGAATGAAAGTATGCATTGTCCTATAAGTTTGAGATCAAGGAACATGGTATGTTGCACTACTTATTGGGAGTAGAGGTGTGGTAGATAACTAATGAGATCTTCCCGAGTCAGGGGAAGTACACAATTGAGATATTGAATAATTTTGGGATGTTGAACTTGAAACCCGTGGCTACACCAATGGTGACAAATATGAAGAAACTAAGTGTGTCTTCTTCTGATTCTAATGAAATTGATCCTACTATGTACATACAATTGATTGGATCATTAATGTATCTGGTTACCACCAGACCAAATATTTTCTATGCAGTGAGTGCACTTAGCCAGTTTATGAGTCACTCGAGATAGACACACTAGATTCTTGTGAAGCATGTGTTGAGATACCTACGAGGCACAATTGAAAATGGTATGAGATATACTTCCAGTATTGATATGATATGGAAGGAATATATTGACTTTGATTGGGTAGGGAGTGCAATGGACAGAAAGAGCACCTTCAAGTGTTGCTTCACTTTGGGATCTTCCATCGTTTCCTTGTGTAGCTGGAAACAAACTTATGTGTATTTGAGAATAGTAGAAGCAGAGTAAATTGCATTAAGTATGTCAGTTTGTGAAGTAGTGTGGCTTCGCAATATACTTGCATATTTAACCGAACATGTGATGGATTCCACCATTATTTATTATGGTATCCAAAGTTATGTGAAGATATCAAAGAATATAGTGTTTCACGACAAATCGAACCACATTGAGATCAAGTACCATTACATCCGAGACATGGTGCAGAGGAAGGAAGTAATAGTGCTATACCTTCCTATAGATGAGAAGGTTTTTGATGTTCTTAGCAAACTAGGATGAAGTTCAAGTACTTCTATGATAGACTTGGCATGGCAGAGAATGCCTCCCTCACTGAGAGGGAGTGTTGATGTTTTCATCTTCTTGAGACATTATCTAGATTTTACTCCTCTATGACTAAGATGAATTGATCTGTGATGACACTTATCCGAGAAGGGATAAGTGGGAGACTGATCTGAGAAGGGATAAGCATGTTTGGGCTTATAGCCCAACATCCCTTGTGGGGAACACATGAGGACATGTCCCATGTGGAGAGAACATGAGGGCATGTCAAGGGAGTTGACCCTTGACGTCACACACTATGGGAGTTGACCCTAGTGTTTCTAGAGGGTGTAGCCTCTAGAAGTCCACATGGGAGTGCCATGTGTGACAAACATTCTCCAGATCGTACTCCTCTATGAATTGAGTTGATTTGAGATGTGTCAAGAAGGAATAAGTGAATTTGGGATTATATCCCAATGTTCCAAGTGGAGAGAACATGATTACATGTCAAGGGAGTTGACCCTTGATGTCACACGCTATGGGGAGTTACCTAAGTGTTCCTAGAGGGAGCAACCTCTAGAAGTCCACATGGGAGTGCCATTCGTGAAATTTTTTTTTCTACTATGGTCAATGTGTACCACTGACGAAGACTGTGTGTCTCTAGACAATAGTTGTGTACTACTATGGAAATGTACCTCCCTAGCTAAGAGGGAGTGTTGATTTTTCAACATCAGATGAAAATTCTCCTATATTGGGTTGCAGACCAAGGGAGATAGGATACATTTATCATCAAGGTGCACTTGAGGTAAATGGGCTTGGACGTAGTCCTTCCTTGATCATGAAAAGGAATAATATGGACTCAAGGTGATTGAAGTACTTTCCATGTGTTAGTTAGCATCAGGCTAACATTCTCTCACAGGTGTGTACTTGTGGTGAAATATCGCGGTGTGGTGTTTGTCCTAGTCATAGTGATTTGACAAAGAATGATAAAGAATCAAGATTCTATATGCTATTACATGATGACCTAGAGTGAGACTCATCTTAGAGAGAGTCAATTGGCTCAAAACGAAGAGTCGCAGAAGGATTTTCTCCTTGGTTCAAGTGGGAGAGAGACGTCTCCCAAGATTGACATACAAGTGTCATGCATCTAGGTTGAAGTTTGTATACTTCAGAGACAAGCTTGACATGTTGCAGAATGTGTCCCTCGTTGAGAGGGAGTTTTTATGTTTGGGAAACATTGGGAAGACATTCTCTTAGAATAATAATTAATAATATAATTATTGATTATTAACTATCATATATAATAATTAAATAATAATAATAAATAATTACTGATTATTCAAGGGACGCATCCTTTCATGGATGGTCACCATATGTTCCCTATATATGGAAAAATCATCATTGTAATAATATATTGATTATATCTTATATGAATAAAACCAACAATAACAACCTTGAAAGGAGAGGTGTCTCAAAAGTGGTTTCTTGATGAAGACACATCTATTTTTATCGACAGGGGTCGAAGGATCTAGAAAAATGTATCCATCATTTCGTTCCTCTGTCATGTGAGATCTTTCTCAAGAAACATATTAATAGAATCTACTACTACGTCGTTTCTCTTTTCTTCCACCATGGAGGGTTTCTTGGGACTGCGAGAGAGATTTTCCTCAAGAGAGACAAGCTCAAGACCCAACTTTCTATACACATACCTCGTCGGGGACATGCACTGAAAAACGACCAAGAGTAACCTCCTATGATACCACTGACCAAAACTATTTTGAGCATGAAATGAGAGAAAATATTAACAAAGAAATATACAAAGATATTGCAAGGGATACAATGATATAACACACACACACACACACATATATATATATATATATATATATATATATATATATATATATATATAATAGATATAAAAATAAACATAGAGATATAGTAATGCACAATTTTTGTTAATGAGTGGAATGTATAGAAACTGTAAAAATACAGAGTGAAGGAACTCGCTAGAATGGTGGCATCTTATCTATGAGAAGAGATGTGATGGATATGCTTATTCGAAAGAAGATGATCATTACAATGAGGCTCCAAAGGCCTTTTTAACATAAATAAAATCCAAAACCCTAACCCCGAAAGATGAAAATCCAAAAGGTTTGCGGGCCTCGTCAACTTCCCGAGGGTGCAACTCTTGCATACAATCTTCATTTGGGGCACTCGATACATCGTTGGAAAGTTCTAGCCGAGAAGAACACATTTCAAATGGCCCAGGCCAATTCCTTTAGCAATCACTTTAGCCCGAAATTCCAAAAAAACATCATTTAGGGCCTCAAAATGGCCCCAAACGTTTGGGACCCGAAAAACTGTTGAAAACTTGCCAAGGTGGAAAACTATTTTTCGAGCGAGTGGAATAGGTGGGTGGCCACTGATCCACACACACACACACACACACACACACACACACACACACACACACACACACACACACACACACATATTGTCAGAGAAATATTCTCTTCAAGAATTGTCTACTTTTCAATTTTCATGTAGCATGGTATTCTACTAAGAAATGAAAGCCATGGGAATATATGATTTTTCCATAAAAAATATTGTGATGTTAGATATTTATCTATTGTGTTGGGATTCCAATCCTTTGTTTTCATTGTATATCATCCTTCTTTCTAGTTATAGTCTAGTTCTACAAGGATGGGATTTATGACAACAAGATCCATACTAGGCACTCATTTTTTTGTTGATCTACTCGACCCTTTATGGTTGATGTGAATATTGTAGGTCATTTTCTTCATAGTCGAGACACTGGAATAATATTTGTGTTGGGGATTTATGATATACATGACATCATCGAAATCAATAGTGTATCTGTAATATTACCAAGTTTATTTTTCATATCATGTTTAAGGTACATGTGTAGACCCAATTGATCATGGTTTATTTGATTGATATAGCGTTTGTGAATCAACCAAACCCTAGTTGTTCAATAGTAGCAATTGTGGGTGATGACAAAGAAAGAATAAATCCTTGTAGGAATCATTAGAGTTTTGATCTATGAAGTACCCAAATCTGGTTTCTACTATACCCATATCATCTGAAGGAAACTTTCCCTTTGATCAACATCATCTCTTGTAAGATCAAGTCATAGGAGAACCATAGTCCATTTTAAGAACCATCATTCTTCAATAAACCTAATGTCAAATATTGTTTTATTGTTGCATCAAGTTGTGGGTTCAATATTTTATACCAATGAAGGAATGATGATGAGGGATGTAGAAATGGCGACTTGATCTGTGAGCATAGTTCATGTTTCTCTAGGCTTGATGTATCACAATATACTAGACAAGATTGCATATGCTTAGATATTTTCATTATGGCTAGATAAATCCTTGGTAAAGAAAAGTGAAATAATGTTGTTCAAATTCCCTCATCGAATCCATCACCATGCAATGAAAAATTCATAGAAGAATAGGTAAAACAATGATCCCACACACCACAAATGCATGGACAGAGAGGTAATTAGTTTTTTTCAATCCTTATTATTTACTCCACATGGTTAAAGTAAAAAAGAGCGCCTTTAAATTGACAACTGAGACAAGGAAAAAATTAAAGGGAGTTTCTCATTATAATCATATGTTAGTTGCATTGCCAACAAAGTGGGTCTAAAGTGGGTGTATATTTTTCTCAACAACCTTTTGAAAGTACATATGATGTACTAATTAGAAATATTTAAAGAAGAAATTACATTTATATTACTCAGATCTATTTCTAAAAGAAATAGATTAGCAAACATGATAAAAAATTATGAACCAAATATTATACCTTTACTGATATGGAAGCAATGTTCACTTTCCTCTTCAAGGGGGAAACCTCCAAAAGAGGATATATCAAATTAAAAATGATTTCCAAGACATGTTTTACAATGATTCTACATATTTATATAGTACTTTGTTTCCCCTAAGAACATTCTAGAGAAGGAACTTTCTAGTAGTCAAAACATTCTTCTAATCCTTCTTAAAATAATTGTGTTCACACTACTACATGGGGATTACTTACTAGCGATGACCTCCATATATAGAAATACATAGTAATGTATATAATTAGGGGGTTATGGAGGTTAGGATCATAACCTACATAGTATAGTGGATGATAGTTCCCATGTGGGATCCTTTGGCTATGTATTATTTCATTGTATTAAAACTTCCTAGATATTGCACTGGAAGAGATGACACTCTTGTTTGTAAAGGATAGAATAAAGGTCTTATAGGATCTTATAGGGGAAATAAAACTTCAAAGAATTATTCTCATGGTTCTATTCTTTGAGGGAGGTATGCTTATATGGCTATATACAAAGGAACACCTAATCCTTTTCTTCAATGATGGCGTTTAGAATGATGTTGATAATATTTTTTCTTCATCTGATTCTCATCCATGACTTGATTATATTTGAGAGTGTGGACAATGTCACCCCTATATGTAAGGTTTGTTTCGACCTATTGTACCTTAGAGACACTTGGTAAGTAAGATAATACCGATGGGGGATTTTATCAATAGACCACCACAAATGGGGTCATGCGAGTGTGTTGTAGGAAAATCCCCCTGTGGACAGGTGAATCCCCTCTTGGATTCTAGACCCCTATACCAAGACATAAAGATGATAACATTGGAAAATACTATCCTTTTGAATATAATTACCTAATAATAAATAGAAGGAGAAGGAAGAAAGTGCGATGCACCTTATTCCAGTGTTTTTCCTCGTTGCTTCAATTTGAACTTGATCCCCTAGCTCCTTGGCACCGTTCGACACCTGCAATGCAATGGACAACAAGAATACAAATAAATCATACTCTATTATATAAGATTAGTCTAATAAAATCCATATATAATAGATTACATATGTAAAGGTACACATATTATAAGGGAATAGGCCAAGCTTATATTAATGATAACTCAAAAGAGATACTTACAAACCGTAGATGAAGTTGCAACAACCTCTTCAAGTTCTCCTCATCCAAACCTTGCACAAAGCTTCTAAAATCATATGTTTGATATCCTAAATCTTTCTCCTAAGAACATAAGTTTGATACCTCACATTTTCCTCCTTCATCTCCATGGAAATCCCTCGTTATATAGGATTTGGAGGCTTAACCACCATGGAGAGGATCACTCATCATATCCACTAAAAAGGGATCTGAAAGATATTTAGGGAGAAAATATCTCTTAAGGATTTTAGGGAGGAAATATATCTCAAGGATTTTAAGGAGGAAATATTTCAACCATCCATGAGATCCTCCACCTTCCCTAAAAAATAGGAAAGCAAATGTGAGGTGGATTCTCACACTTAATAAATTTCGTTTTCATGAATATTAATAATAATTCATGTGCACTTGGTATTTTGGCCTTCATGTAATATATCCCTCCTCCACATTAACTAGGGATTGTGACATAGGTTATTCCATGGTGTTAAGGTGTATGAGACACTTATATAACACTTGTGAAACTTAGGACGAGGTACCTAGGTGTGAAAATTTCATGTTTAACAAAGTGGTAGCAAGATAAGATGTATTATACAACCATTCTACTAGGGGTAACCACTAAGCCCATTGGGAATGTGGATCGAAAGTAAAGCACCTAAAATATGATTCCAAATACTTGTTGACAACTTTAGTTTGACCATTAGTGTATGTGTGATAGGTAATGCTAAGATGCAATTGAGTTCCCTAGAGCCTAAACAATTCTTCACAGAAGTTGTTAGTGAAAGTGAGATAATGGTTTATGACAATAGATTGTGGCATACCATGTAGTTTGAAGAAATTATCCATGAATACCTGAGTATCCATGGAATCTTTAAAAATGTGTTGGAGGGCACAAAAATGAGAATATTTGGAAAAGTGATCAATCACAACCATGATGACAAATTTATTTCCATATTTGGGTAACCCATAATAAAGTCCATAGAAATGTATGCCTATATAGTAGGAAAAACATGTAAATGTTGTAGTGCACCTAGAGTTTCACTATTTCTCCAGTATGTCATTTAGAAAGATCACATTCCTCCACAAAATTGAAAATTTTCTTCTTCATGCCTTCCAAAAAGAAGGAACGTTTAATTAGTTCAAATGTTTTATGAAAGCTAGAACAACTTGCAGGTGGAGTGTTAAGCCCTAAATAGTGGCACATTACCCCTTAATTGGGGCATATTACATTAGTATTTTTATTTTATTTAGGTCATATTGGGTCCATTAGTTGTAATCGTACCTCCTAGTCTCCTATATATACCAAGGATACCTTTTCATTTGGAATCATATTGTATTGGTGAATTCATATGAAGTATAAGGAGGTTTCCCTCTCGAAGAGGTTTATTATCTGAACTTATCTCTTTATAAAGGCATTGAGTACTTATTATGAGTTTCTTATCCTATTTTAAAGTTTGGTTACTAACACTTGGTATCAGAGCTCAAGGTATTGGGGTTTTGCTGCTGCATCTAAGACACCTTGGAATTTTCGCTATAACAACTTTTGTGGGACATTTCAAAAGGAACGCCTTAGGGGATATTTCTTATATGGATGAAAGTAATTGTGGTTAAAATATCATCTTATGGGGATTTATACCATCGAAGATATAGTTTGTGGAAGATAGGGCTCTTGAATCATCCTGAATTAAGTCATCGTAGAATTTTTGCTATAACATTTTTTATGTGATTCTTCAAAAGATGAAAATCAGAGGATATTCAGAGGAATCATCAAGGTATATGTGGTAAAACATCCAATTTCTAGGGAATCCTAAGTTTGGATATACACTCTATGAAAGATAAGGTAGCTAGCTTGTCCTATTAACTGGTCTCAATAAGGTGTTATAGGTAAAACAATGATATCTCCTTTAGTGAGTGGGTAAATCCATGGAGGTGGGTAACACTTTCGTGACAATCTAATCTCCAAAATTCTGAAAGAAATTTTTTCAGCCGAACACTTGAACGTCAAATCGAACAGTACAGTGACAATGCCCTCGATGTTCGTGTAGAATTTTAGTCGGATGGATTTTTTTCATCCGGCAATATCTTTTCAGCCGAAAGATATTCTGGTCGAAAAGATATTTTGCCTGATCCTTTCCGCCGAAAAGATCTTTCAGCCGAAAAATGGTTTATATATTCACCGCACATTGTGACTGTTACATTTTTTTAGCTCTTGGTGATTGTGAGAGTATTAGTGAGTGAGCTATTGGTGACTGTGATCTATTGGAAATTGTGAGCTCTTGGCACAGACGTCATGTTGGTGGGTGGTCCCGTGGGTGGTCGTGTTGGCGGGCAGTCCTACGGGCAGTTGGAGGTAAGGTTTTTAAGTTCATTTTCAAATTTAATTTTAAATTGTGTAAATTTTAATTTTAATTTTTATGTATTATTTCATTTGTAGTTTTAAATTTAAATTGTAATTTTAAATTTAAATTCACAGTCCCATGGACTATGACTTGGCCATTGGGGGTGAGATTTGTGGCCAAGACATGGATGTGCCAATGTCTTGGCCACAAGGCTGGCCCCCTGCGGCCAAGTTACAGTCCCGTGGAAAAAAGGTTCATTTATTTGTCCAGTATAAAGTGGAAAACCAAACCACCCAACCCCGTGGCCAAGTAACAGTAAAAATGACAACTGCTACTGCCAAGAAAAATGCATTAGACCAACTATGTTTAAACTGTGTTTCAATCATTGAGAAAATAATCCTCCTGTTCCAACTGTCGGTAAAATAATCTAAGTCGACACACAGGGGACTGCCAAGATTTGATTTTTTTTTAAATGATAAACTATATTGAATAACACTCATCTCAATTTCTTAATAACCAAAACAGTGGATTTAGGAAATCGATAAGAATCGACATAAGACTTGTGTATTTTATTATAATATGATTCTAGGAAAGTCAAAACTCAAGAGCAGTCCAAGAACAAACTAAAATCTATGCATATTTTTTTATAATATGATTCTGTTAACTTTTTATAATATGATTCTGGTAAAGTCAAAACTCAGAGAACCTTTTTATCACAAAATTTCTAAAATAAATTTTTATAACTTTTCAGGCGGGTTGGTGGGTTGGTGGTCCTTTACCAAACCATTTATATTTTTATTAAATTAACATTAACCATTTATATTTTATTAAATTAACATATTACTTATTTAATATTAGGTAGTCTAAACGTTTTAAGAAAATATTTTTTCTGATGATATTTTCTGGGAACATTTGGCTCAAATCTGGCTTCTGTATAATCCACCTCATAAATTTTTCAACATGCTCAATCCATTTCTCCATTCATAAATGGATTTTAAAAAACAAAATATAGTGATTAGGTGCAAATTTCTATTACCATATTTCGACCAAAAAAGTCATTTCATAGAATAATTTGACAAAGCCTTTAATATTAAGTATCTGTTTATACAATTTTAAAACAATATAATATGGTTCATGAAAAAGTGGGAGAAACAACAAGATAGGGTTTGATAGTCACAGACATAACATAGCTCAACATGGTTACCAAAGGGGGTGGTAATGGAACCCCCTCATACAAGAAGGTAGTAGTGGACAGGGGAAAAGGCCCACGTGGTGGTAGTTTCAAGGAACCAGTGTTGAGCGCATCGAGATCATGACTGGAAAAGAACCAGGAAATCAACTAGGAAGAAAGGGATCGCATGGGGGAAGAAGCCATAGAAACCTATAAGGATGCACAAGAACCATTGAACCCCAATGGGGTAGAAGGGAGCAACCCGTGTAAACCTAAGACAACATTGATACCCAAGGTGATATTGGAAGATCCACAAACACAACTCTATAGGGACCAGATGAAGACACATGCACTCATTTGCAAGTTCATGGGCTTGTGGCCCACAGAGAGAACGTTGCGCAACTAGATAAAATACCAATGGAAGCCAAGCGGGGAAGTGTTACTCCACCTGGGGTCAAAAGGCTTCTTCACAACAATATTCATGAACTTGGAGGACAAGGATACAATCTTTTAGGGGGGGGCATACTTCCATGCCTCAAAAAAACTGTACATGTGGCCATGGACGGAAAAATTCTCCCCAGAGAAATAAATCTTCAAGAATGTACCCATATGACCAAGGCTTTACTCTCTTCCATTATACTACTGGATACCATCCACCTTGGAAGAAATCAGGAACAAACTTGGTGAATATGTGAAGACATCAGAAGCAACCCTAAAAGGGAGATATACCTCCTATGTAAGGATCTGCATAGAGATGGATGTTTCAGGGGCACTACCAGAATCCATAAGCTTGGAATTCAGGGATGAGGAATGGATACAAAGAATCGACTACGAGCAGATCCCTTTTAGATGCAGAAGATTCCATGAACATGGAAACCTATTTAGAGAATCCCTCTCAATAAAAAACAAGAAGAGGAAAATACCAAAATATAGCACGATGAGGATGGGTTTATCAAGCTGAAGTACAGGAATAGAGAAAATAAGAAACCAAGTAAATCCCCAACAAGAAGCAACCCAGAAGCTAGGACTCGAATGGAAGGGCGGGAAAAAACCAACAAAGGGGAAGAAGGAGGAAAGGAAAAGGAAAAATCCAAATAATCTAAGGAACAAGCCACAAAGGAGAACACAAACAACCCAAACAATAATATGGAATAGGGGGGAAGCGCAACCCCTATGGATAGAGAAACCAGAGATGCCAACACCCCCGTACAGGAGGTAGAAGGAAATGTGGAAATTAATCCAAGTGAGGTACGTACAGAAGACCCCAATCTTAGAGATATTGTGGAAAGGGAATGAATAGATCTACCGAATATACTGGAGTAATGGAAAAGGTAGGGCATAGACAATGTACTAGTGTAGCAACTAGATCATATCCAATACCTATTCCTCCTAAGAGAGGAATCAAAATCTAGAGGGATCAAGTGCATGCATGGGGAGATAGGACACCTTGGAATGAAAACAGGCAAGGAGGAACTCCATCTCTCACCCAAGTAGATGAGAAGGAAGAAAGGTAGGAAATCAAACAACGTAGCCCTACAGTAACTAGGATCTTTGATGATAAACTCACGTAAGATAAAAAATCTCTTTCCCAACTCCCCCCACATGTTTAATTGAAGATTATAACATGGAATATTAGAGGCCTAAACAGCCCATGAAAACAAAGAATCCTTAAAAATAGACTAAGGAAGGAACAACTGGATCTTTGTTTCATCCAAGAGACAAAATGTACTATAGACAGAATGGTAACAATCAACAAAAAACAATGGAGCAAGTACAAGATATTGGCTATCGAAGGACAACATAAGGAAGGTAGTATTCTCACTTTGTGGAACCCACAAGTGATGAATCTACTACCAGTCGAAGCCACTAGACACACACTTTCGGTTAAAATGCAAATTGTAGGTAACACGTAGGTGATTCTATGCACTAATGTGTATGGTCCCCATATGTTGGATGAAAAGAGAAGAATGCTCCTAGACCTAGAAAACCTAAAATCCTATTCCAGCAACCTCCACTGGATCCTGGCAGGGGAATTCAACATTATCATGACACTTGTGGAAAAAAAAGGAGGCACCGAGAGACTGGATAGAGATGCAGAAGAATTTTCAACCTTCATAGACACAATGGAGATGGTAGACATCAAAACCAGTAATGACCAGTTCACTTGGAACAACAATTAGATAAAGAAACATTAGATAGCGACGAGGCTAGATAGATTCTTGGTGTTAGAGTTCATCATTCTACAAGGTTTAACTTTAGACTGTAGCATCCTTCCCTTGGGGGGTTCAAACCATTGGCCAGTCCAATTGGAAGCTAACTTCCAAACCACACTGAGGAGTAGACCTTTCATATTCTAGAAATTTTGGATCAAACATCCCACCTTCAAGGAACACATCGGTCAATGGCAGGGGGCACAACAACTGGAGCAAGGGACAAGGATGTTCAATCTTTATAAGAAACTCAGGTACATCAAACATAAACTAAAGGAGTGGAAGAAGGAAACCTTTGGAAACATAAACCAAGAAAACAAAATATTGAAGACAAAATGAGGAAACTTCAAGAAATTTGCATAGAAGCGGGCTATACAGAGGATAGGAAAAAGGAAGAGACCCAAATGACCCAGGAATGGGAGAAAATATGCTAGCAAGAAGTGACTCTATGGAACCAAAAGTCCAGAATCAGGTGGCTAAAGGAAGGAGAGTGGAATACAACTTTTTTTCATAGAACAACCATTTCCAGAAGAACCCACAAAAAATTCTGAAAATTCAGGATCAGGATGGGATAGAGAGAGAGTCCCACAAGGAGATTGAAAACATACTGGTAAACCACTTCCAAGGGATAGCCCAGGAACCCAACCAAGATCGAACGAAGGCCATACAAATTATAACTTAGCACATCTCTAGACTAGTTACCGAGGAGAAAAATATCAACCTAAACAAACCCGTCGCTAAGGAGGACATTGACCAAGTGGTCCAGGAGATACCCAATGGAAAGGCCTCAGGCCCATATGGATTCATGGTGGAATTCTTCAAATCTTGTTGGGAAGTGGTCAAACATGACATTTATGGGTTGGTGGAAGACTCCACACGCTCGACCTCCATTCTGAAAGCTCTAAATGGGACAATCATTACTTTAATCCCCAAATAAAATGAGGCAAGGACCCCAGACCACTACAGAAACATATCTTTATGCAATGTGGTCTAGAAGATAATCTTCAAAGTCATAGCCAATAGACTAAAACCTCTCCTTCCCACACTGATTTCATAGGAACAGGTGAGTTTTGTAGAAGGGAGACAGATTGTGGACAACATCATCCATGCCCATGAGCTGATATATAGACTGAAACTCCAGATGAGAGGGGGGATGATAATACAACTTGACCTAGCAAAGTCCTATGACAAAATTAGTTGGCACTATATGGTGAATACTCTGGAATCTTTTGGATTTGTGCAACACTAGATTAACTAGATTGTCAGCCTAGTCTCAACGACAAGTTACTTGCTTCTAATCAATGGAGCCCCAGCCAAACCCTTTTGGCCTTCAGGAGGCATCAGACAAGGAAACCCTCTATCTCCCTTCCTATTCATTCTGATGATGGAAGGACTCAGTAGAAGCATAAAAGTGCAACCACAACAGGCGAAATAACATGCATCAAACCCTTCGAAAAATGCCCTACCTCCACTCAACAACAGTTTGTTGATGACACCTTACTCCATGGCACACCCATGGTCAAGGAAGAAAAAGCCTATAAAAGAATATTAGAAGAGTTTGGGGAATCCTCGGGTGCAAAGATCAATCACTCTAAATCCATTATCTCCTTCTTCAATACCAACCTTGCAATTCAAGGAAACCTGGCAAATATTTTGGGGTTTGAACGCAAATCGCTCCCAACAAAATACTTGGGAATCCCCTAACAGACAAAGCATGAAAAATGGAAACATGGGAAGGAGTGATCAACAAGCTACAAGAGATGGTGAAAAATTGGACTTATAGATCCCTCAACCTAGCAGGGAGACTTATTTTGACCAAATCGGTTATACAAGTAATTTCGACCTATATGATGTCAGTGTTCCCCGCTCCCAAAGGAATGGTCCAAAAAATAAGATCTATCCAAAGGGAATTCCTATGATGAGGAGTGGAAAGTAAGAAAAAATGGGCCCTTGTGGCCTGGCAAAACGTTTGCAAACCCGAATGTAAAGGAGGCCTAGGGTTACAAGACCCACATGTAACCAAAAAATCCTAAGAGGTGAAACTATGGTGGAGATGGGTCAAAGAAAAGGAAACACCATGGGAAACCCTCTGGAAGGCCATGTATGCCCTAGACATAAATGAACATGATCAAATTCTCTTTATGGACACTAGGGAGGGATCAACCATCTGGAATCTATCCTGGCACAACAAAACCTAGATCCAGAAACATAGCTTCTTGGAAGTGAGGAATGGTAACACAACCAGATTATGGGAGGACGCGTGGCAACAGGAACCCATAATGGAAAATCTGGATAGTGAGGAACTCAAATAGGAGATGACAGTACAAGGTAGAATCAAAGTCCATGACTATTGGAAACAAGAAAATGATCGCTACAGATGGAGGATCTGGAACAAACTCAATCCATAAAATAGAGATCGGATCACAACAATAATGAAAGCGATGGAGGAGGAATTGGGGAAAAGGAAAATTGTAGTCTCAGAAGAGGAGGACCAACTAAGATGGGGTAGGAAAATTGGTGGAGAATTCAAATAAAAATAATCTCATAATTACATCACATCCCAAGACCAAGAAGATCTAGCGCAACAATGGGGAAAGATATGGGACAACCCCCAATGGCCAAAAATCAAAATATTCAAGTGGTTAGTACTTCACAATCGAATTCTAAGTTGGGGAAACCTTAGGAAAATGTGTTTCATAGGCCCATCACGATGCCACCTCTGTCAATCAAAGGAAGAAACAATGAATCACCTCCTCGATGAATGTAATTATACAACAGAGATATGGGATTGGGCGGAAAGCATATTTCTCCAGTCCAATAGGACCTGAGGTAACATCAACACAACCATCAATAAATGGAATGAAATTTATAGAAACAATGAAATGGTGAACCTTTGCTGGAATCTCATGCCAGGGATGATCATATGGGAAATATGGAAAGAAAGGAACCAATGTATCTTCAGGAATGAAAGCCTTTCATAAAGGAAACTCAAGGAAAAAATAATCTCTCAAATACGAGAAACGATGCAAATCCACAATTTACATACTGGAAAAGCACAACCCACAGGCCAAGACTCTCGCATCCTAGAAGTATTCCACCTAAAATATGGGTGCAACAATACACGGGTAGGATGGCCACCGCAACTCCAATCAGGAGAGCGCAATTGGACACCACCTCCAACAGGGTTCCTCAATTTAAATTTTGATGGGGTGGAAAAAGGAAATCCAGGAATAACAGGGATGGGAGGGGTGATTAGAGATAGTGGTGGAAACATAATCCTACTTTACTCTGGGAGTATGGGAAAATCAACTAACAACGTAGCATAATTTGGAGCCCTGGAGCTTGGTCTCGAAATTCTAATCCGTGAAAGGATCACCAACACTATCGTGGAAGGTGAATCCACCTTGGTCATCAACACGGTGAAGAAACTCCAAAATGGCACTAGAGTGGAAAAAATATAGAGACACTGGCTCTTAGCACACTCCCTACAAAAAATCCAGGAGCATCTGCAAACTATTAACACAGTGGAGTTTCATTGGGTGCGCAGGTCAGGAAATGGCCTGGCAGACATAATTGCTAAAAAGGGGGTTAGAAAGGAAGGACCAGAACTAGATAATACCTGGCACAACATCCCAGAAGGACAATTCAGAATGGAATGCCTCTAACTAGCGACAAAATATTGTGACAACAACTTAAGAAAGGAAGGTCACATCGAGGAGGATAGCGAAAGGCCCAGGGGATTACTCCAAAGGCCTAGGTAGGAAATGATTGTCCAACACTCGACCACCAATTACAATGCAAGATCAGATTATACAACAGGCAAGGGTACGGAAACAAGTTCATGTCAACAATAATATTTATAGGGAAATACCATGGGAAAGTATCAACAACAACCAATAGGCAACAAAATATGTAAGGCAAGAGGGATTGACACAAACCAATATCGACACACCACGCCAAAGAATAGGTATGGGGAGATGCTCAGTAGGATATCAAGCAAGCAAGGGAAATGTCCGATACATGGATAACGATGGAGTAATCATGATCATATCTATCGAGACTGGGAAAAGGGACAGGAAGGTTCACCTCTATGGGTAGACCATGCCTGGAGGGACGATCCCATAGCAAGGAAATCTCAACAAGAGAAGAAACATCAGAAGTAGTTGTAAACAGAAGAGCGCAAGAGTAGGAAACACCACAGACACAAGGGAAGGAAATAGGTTGAGAATCCAACAAAGGAGCTTCCACAGGCCATATAGGATGGTGCGAATGAAGAAAACGTACAGCAAAAAGAACTCCTTGGGGAAGGGAACCCAGAATAGTCCTCGGAGGGTGTCCAAGATGGAGCAGACGACCAAAGATGCAGAGGGAACCTTTGACACCCTAGTTTCACTGAAAGGAAAGGAGACCATTAACAGCCTAGAAAGGGAAAGCCAAAGAAATCGCAAGGGAAAAAAATGGGATGCTCTGACTCAGTAAATGAACTGGGTAACTGACCTAGGAGCCACGCAACCTAGGGAAACCCTCTACTACAAAATGGTGGAGATTGCGTGGAAAACAAATATGTTTATTGGGAAAGTGAGCTTGGAAAGGGACGACGCCAGATGGGAGAACAACAAGGAAAAAATGAAATTGTTGAACGAAATCCTAAGAGGCATCAATAGTTTGGAAATCATTACCAAACTTATAAATGAGGTTGAAAAGAACCATAAATCCAAGATTGAGAGGCTGGCCTCTTAATTCCACCTTTACCTGTGCTACGTCCATCATATGGACATCATGTGAGCTGATGGGAACAGAGCACCAAAACACGTCAGAAAGAATCGTACGGTCTCCCAAAGGGAGGAGAAAAAGGGCCAGACTAATGAAGGAAAGAAGCATATCATCATCTTGGACTAGTTTCTGTTTATTCCATTGGCAAGTCAGTTGGGTTAGTTTCGCATTTGTTTATTTTTTGTTTCTCTTTTTTCCATGTCTGTTGTGATTATCTTGTAAAAAACTAGATATGGTAGGATTGGGATGGTTTCCCATGGTGGCAGTCTAGTCATACCCTTTTCTTTTCTCAAAAAGTGCAACTCGGGAACCTCTGGCCTGGTTTCCTTTTTGGCAAACCAGGGAGTTCCCCTTTTTTGTACTATAACCCTCTTTTAGTAATACAGGATCTTAAACTCACTTACAAAAAAAATAAAAGTATATGTTTATACATATGGAATAATTAGAAAAATCCTTTAATATTAAGTATTCGTTCTCTCCTCCTCTCCCCTTCCTCAGCCGACCTTAAGTAGCTTCATACTAAGAGTTAGTTTCACACATCCCCTCCCTCATAAGGGCATGCATAACTCGCCACCCAACCATACTAGTTATTAGCCCCAGGTAAGCAGGCAACCAGTCAATCAAAATCATTGTGATTTACGGTCAACCAATAGTGAGTGTATTATCATCACATTGTCATAGTTTCCTTCCTTCCCCTCTTCCCTACCATTTTGCAGACTCTATTGTTCTGAAGTGAGAATTGGAAGAATAATAATACATTTTATTCTTTCTAACCTCTCAAATTCTGAGGTGGGGACTACAAGTTAGTGAAACCTGTATTTAATTCTGAGCTGGGGACTACATGATAGTGAAACCTGTGTCAAATTATGAGTTGGGGACTACTAGTTAGTGAAACCTGTTATTTAATTCTGAGATGGGGACTATTAGATAGTGAAACATGTATTTAGTTTTGAAGAGTACTCTTGCTACATAAAATAAAACAACAAGATATCATATGTAGATTCTATTTGAGGATGGACAGATATATTTTAGATTACACAAATTCTTTAGATTACAGATTCTGTAGATTACATAGTATATTTTTAGAATCTGGATGGATAGATTCTGTAGATTACATAGTATATTTTTATATTTATGTTAGTGTTAGATTTTTTAATTAGTATTTAGATTTCAGATTTGTTATATGTGCATGTGCGTATTATATTTCTTGTAAATATAATACAAATAAATCTGTTTTTTCATTTCTTTTTGTTTAAATATAAATTTGTTCATGTATTTCTTTTTCTTTAAATATAAATATGTTCTTATATATATATATATATATATATATATATATATATATATATATATATATTATACATTACTGTCTATCTTATAATTTGTATTGGAATATTTGTGAAATATACATACAATGGAAAATTTTTAAAACACACACACACACACACACACACACACATATTAATAAATTTAAAAATAAAATAGGAAGACAATTTAAAAATTACATGTTTATATGTTCAAATTATACAAACAAACAATAAATTTATAAACAATATGGATTTAATTAATTTGTTATAGACATTTAACAATCAAATATTAAGTTTTTAAATTTGATATAGACATATAACAATTAAATATTAAGAATAGAGTAATCATTTAAGTGGTTAGGTTGTGCCTGAGCAGTCGTCCAAGAGTCGAATCGACTATCTTTCACTCCGGTGTAAAATATTTAGATTCAAATGCCCTAATTTTCTGTGCATAGATAATCTCTAATTAAAATTGGTTGTGACTTGGCTACGGGGGGTTAAGTCATAGTCATTTCAAACGTTTTGTATTTTATAAAAAATTCATAAAAATTTCAAACAGTCCAACTTTTTATTTCAAACTTTTTGTGTTTTATAAAAATTTCATATCTTCAGAAATTTATTTTATAAATCCATTTTTACATATGTAATATTAGAGTATCATTTCCAATTCTAAAAACTGTTGGTGCATTGTATTTACCAAGAACTTGTAGATTTCTACATTGAAAATCATTTAATAATTTAGTGCACAACAAATATACATATTCATTTGATCATTTGAGTGCCCAACAAATATACATATAACTTTTGTACATTACTGTCTATCTTATAATTTGTAATGGAATATTTGTGAAATATACATACAATGGAAAAATTTTAAAACATATATATTTATATATATTTTTAATAAATTTAAAAATAAAATAGGAAGACAACTTAAAAATTACATGTTTATATGTTCAAATTATACACACAAAAAATAAATTTATAAACAATATGGATTTAATTAATTTGATATAGAAATTTAACAATCAAATATTGAGTTTTTAAATTTGATATAGAAATATAACAATCGAATATTAAGAATAGAGTAATCATTTAAGTGATTACTATGTGCCTAAGAAATCGGCCAGGAGTTGAATCGACTATATTTCACTCCGTGTAAAAGATTTAGATTCAAATGCCCTTCTTTTCTGTGCATAGATAATCTCTTATTAAAATTGGTTGTGACTTGGCTGTGGGGGGCCAACCCTGTGGCCAAGTCGTGGGAACGCCCACGGATTGGACACATGGCTAGCCCCCTGTGGCCAAGTCACAACCATTTCAAACATTTTGTATTTTATAAAAATTTCATAAAAATTTCAAACTGTCCAACTTTTTATTTCAAAAGTTTTGTATTTTATAAAAATTTCATATCTTCAATTCAATTTATAAATCCATTTTTACATATGTAATATTAGAGTATCATTTCCAAATTTAAAAAATGTTGGTGCATTGCATTTTCCAAGAACTTGCAGTAGTTGAAATTTATGAAGGATTGATTCTCGGGGTGTGACAAGGCTACTAGGAAACCCAAAAACAATGGTATCCATTATAAAACTATAATTTAGACTTAATACTTTTGCAATCATGGCAACAACAATTTGGGACATAGGATAAAAAATGTAATAGTATGGGAGAGAAGTAGTAGGCATAAAATTTACTTGAATTAGATGACTCTTAATAAACTTATAGTTCTATATATGTGATATATTAACCCATTTTCTTAAAGTATGTGATCAAAATCAGACCTTTGGTATAAGTAGCTCTTATATCATGAACATTAAGACATATTACTATAACATATTACATTGCAATATGTTATGAAGAATCCGCATTAATATAGCTTTCAACAAATAGAAACACACTTTGAAACATAGGAAACATATTCACTGAAGTCATTCCCTCAACCTCTAGAATAGATACACCGAAATATGTAACATTCACTTTGCATTGATAGCAAAATTGATTAAAGACGGAGCAATATTTCATGTCAAAGCCTCATTTACAAAGTTAGAAGAAAGAACAATTTTAATTACATTTCACAGTTTACATTTTACAGTTTATAGTTTGTTTTCAATTTTAATATCTGTGGATATGTATAATATCTGTACACATGTTTTAATATTTATGCATATTGTTACACGTCAAAATTACTCACTTCGATAGTGTCGCAAGTGTCGTCATTACAAGTGTCGCAAGTGTCACTTTTTGCTCACAAGTGTTGCAAGTGTCAGGGAATCATACTGCCATGATGCTTATGTCATGCCTATAATGACATGAGAAAGACACTTGAAACACCTCAAACATTTGATTTGGAAGAGGAGAAATGAGTCAGCAGGCTCATGAACCTTTTGCCATCTGAAAACACTCAAAAAACTAGCTTTTGAAGGAGAGCGCTCCCCTATACCTCTTTTGGGAGCGCCGACGCTCTCCCTTACACTGTCTGGGAGCGTTATAAAGCTCTTCTGGCCCTTTTGAGGGAGTGCTATGGATTTTGAAAGCGTTGGCACCACCCTAAAGCCTACTAGGGAGCGCTACAATGCTCTAATGGCCCTTTTGAGGGAGCACTACCTATTCTAGGCAGTGGTTAAGTTGTTGAGATGAATGGGGGAAGGATCTTTTCATTCTTGGAAGGCAGTTGGATTCGAATCCCTACTCCAGCCATGATCTTAGGGAATATCCTCAACTGAAGGAGGAAAATCCTCATCTTCCCCAAGGATATCTCAAGTGGTTAAAGCGTCTCCAAGGATATATAAGCAAGCTTTCTAATGGTGAAAGGGGACTAGAAAGGGAGAATCACACCAAGCTTATGATCTTATAAGTGGTGCTGGAACAGAGATATTTTGGAAGCAAGAGACCTATGATCTCATAGGGAGAAATTAGTTAATCTATCATCATTTGAATCGTGGATCGTTTGAGCAGGGGTAGACAAGTAGGACTTGGCAGAGCTGCTGCAATTCATCTATGGATGTAAGCAATGTTTTGTCCTCATTAATATAATTTGCTTAGCCTGTTTCTTTCTAGTTTGTGTCTGATTTTACATGTACTTATCATTGATAGATAGATCTATTTTCAAGCTAATATCAATAGAGTAGGAAGTGGTTGTACTTTGTTTGTCTACAGGGCTTATAGAAGAGCGAAAGATTGGAGCTCAACTCGGAGCATGCAGGGACAAACGTTGATAAAGAGGTACTTCTATTCTCATTCCTTCTCATGTATTAGTTTGTATAGATTTGAAAGGAAGTTAGTGTCCATGTTAAGCACTTTCTATCTTAGAGTTAGGGTCTAGCTCTTTGAGGCAATCTACCTGTCCACAGGGAGATTTTCCTACAACAGAAACTGGCAACTCCACTGGGGAGAATCGAACCCAAAATTTTAGTTTTGATTTTTCCTCATAATATCTTGTCTTACCTGATTGTTTTCAGACCTTTCTCACCCCATTTATCTAATTGCAAATCGCTGATTGACTCTTTACCCCATCACACTCAGCTTGTTTGTCAAAATTTGACTGAATTTTAAGGTTTTTTGAACATTTTTGTGAGTTATTGGGCACCAGCGCTCCCCTGCCTTGTGTCCCTTACACCAGAGATTTATAACGCCCTAGTGTCCCTTACACCAGAGCGTCAGCCCCTGTTTTCACAAAATCCCTTCAAAAAATTGCAATTTTTGAAGGTCCAGACCCTGTTTCTTCACTTGCTGAGCTGCTTTGTGATTCAATGATGCTTCCTTTGACCTTTGACATGCTTCCTCCTAAGAATTAAACACCTTATTATTTATATTTTATGCCCTTCTTCATTATTTTTGAGTTTTTGTTGTTTAGAGCTTGAAATCAATCCCTTTCTTTCTTCTCTCCTATCCGACTGAGCGAGAACTCTAGTGAAGGACATTTGAAGTCTGTAACTCTTCTCATTTGGTTCTTTGAGGTCATCTGATCCAATCTCTTTCTCCTTCCTTTTGCATTTTTGATTTTATTTCTCTTGTTTGATTGCAAAAGAGTGTGTTGTTTGTGCGAAATCTGCATGTTCTTGTCTGAATCTCCTTGATCTGAAAGGGTAGTTGGCAAGAGAAATTTTGCATTGAATTGATTATCATTCGCATGAAAATGAAAAAAGTACATCTTAATGATTAGTTTGCATATTAGTTTTCATTTCTGAAATGTTGTAGCATCATATTGGATTTGATTGAGAACAAAATTGATTGAGGGCATTCCTTATCAAGTGTTTGATAGTGAAAATGACTCTTCCTCTTTCCCTTAAATATGTATTCATTGAAAATAAATGATTTCTTGTCATATTTCATGCATATTTTTGTGAATTGAGTCATCATTCCATCAGTTTCACTTTCGTACACCCTCTGAGTAAACAACAACCATTAAAATCAACGCTTAACTAAAATTTATCAGACTTTTTACATATTTGTTAGCAAACCTACATTAGTTTAAGGTGTAGGGCTTTGGAATAGGTTGAAAGGATAAATTTCCAAAGCTATCAAACAAACTTAGTATCTTGCGGTAGGGAGAGTCAAATCCAATTGTCGTATTAGTCTGCCTGGGATCCCTATCTCACACAGGGGTTACGCACGAGGTCACATTCGGGTGAGCTGCAGAGATTATCCCTCCGTGGTTTAACTGATTGTGGTGGTCAGATTGTATTATGGGGATCGTTTAAAGGTAAATCCACAATTACTGTGTGGAAGCCTTTTAGTTGATTTCGGGCTCGATACCTTGCCCGTACGTTAGGATCAGACTGTTGACTGTTCCCGCCCAGGGGCTGACTATGAATTGGTGACCTTAGTAGCCATAATCTTTAGGGTCTCACACAAGGTGACGGTGAAGGGAAGTCTCACTGTACCTGGAACAGACGTTGGTAAAACTCACTCAGGCTCCTTGGAGGGTAAATCCACAATTACTACGTGGAAGCTTGCACCAAGGTGTAAGTCTGTTAAGTAGGTCATCAACGTAATTGATCCACTTGCTCTATCCCTGCCCCTTACTATTTTGATCTTGCGACGTTGGATTTCATCACCAACTAGTGGTTTCATCGTAGGAAGGTTTTTTTGATTGATTGCTTCTTAGATTCGTAGTGTGTGTTGTTTGTTTTACTTAGTGGACCTTAGGTCGAGTCAGTGTTAATGGCGTCCAATATTGGGAGTACCAATGGAGGAACCCCTTCTTCTGGGGAACCTTATACCTTTCCTTCATTTGGAAACTTTGGTCCTCCATATGTTGCCACACTGAGTCTTCCAGGACTCACTATCGGATTACCAATTTGGTTGTTTCCCACTCCGATGATCCTAAATCCTCCCAATGTTTCAGCTACACCTAATACTATAGATGTCGGTACACCACCCACACATCAACCTCACATTGACTTTTCACCTTCTTTGCCTATTAAGTCTCCTTCCATTTCTCCTTCTTCTCCTAGTGAAAGCTCTAAAGCAAGTAGCCAGGTTGATCAGAAGAAGAAGAAATGGAAAGAGAAGAAGAAGAAGAGCCCAAAAAGGACCAAGACCCCAACAACATCAGATGTTGGGTCTAAGAAATCAGTTACTGCTAATAGTACTGGGAGTGTTGATGAGGTCAACACGATTAAAATGAAGAATCCAAAACCCAAATTCCCTTGCAGCCTTTGTAAGGGTGACCACTTTCTGAGGGATTTCCCCGGTCTTACCCAGGTCTTAGAAATGTGGTCCTCCACATCATCAGCCTCTATCATTCATGTCAATGATACCCCGTCAACTAGTGATATTCAGGTTGGTAAGAAGAAACAAAATATCAAGTTTCCTTGCATGTTATGTAAAGGTAATCATTACTCTCACCTTTGTCCTCGCATGGATGAGGCTTCTTCTCTTTTGGAAAAAAATCAACTTCCAAAAGGTTATCGTAATCTTTCCTTTACCCATCGTTGGTTGATGTACTGTTCAATCTGGTTCCATCCTCGGTCAGTGCGGTTGATCAGGTGGTCAATCTAGTTTTCTCCTTGATTGAACCACGAACCCAAGTAGTTGATCCAGTTCCATCATCGATCAGCCCCACTCTTCATCAAAAGAGTGACACCAAAGTGGTCGATCTGTTTTCATCCTCAGTTGATTCCATTCTCTCGTTAGAGAGTGACACCAAAGTGGTCGATCTGTTTCCACCTATCGACCCCATTCTTCCCTTGGAGAATGAAACTCAAGTGGTCGATCCAGTTTTGCCATCGGTCGATCCCATTCCTCCATTGAGGAATGTCAAAGTGATTGATCCAATCCCTTCCTCGATCAGTCCCACTCTTCCTCTGAAGAGTGCCAAAGTGGTCGATCCATTTTTTCCATCAGTTGATACCATTCCTCCATTGAGGAATGTCAAAGTGACTGATCCAGTCCCTTCCTCGGTCAGTCCCACTTTTCCTATGAAGAGTGATAAAGTGGTCTATAAAATTCCACCATTGGTTGATCCGATCCAATCATCGGGCAATACTACTCTCCTTCTAGAGAGTAAACCTGATACTACCCATGTTTTTCTCATTAATACAGACTCTACCGTACCGGAGGGCATTCCTCCCTCTCCTGTGAAACCCCCTCCAAGTAATGAGGCAATCCTTTTTGATTGGGGTGTGCTAACTAGACCTTGTCTTCCCTCTCATAGTACTTTCCAAATTACAGTACAGGTTCGTGGTCGGGACGTTCCTCAAACGCTGATAGATGAAGGTGCGTCCGTTAGTATTTTTTCTTCTATTGCTTGGTACGCTTTGGTTTGTTTGTAACTTGCACGGTTACATAGAATCTGTTAGCTTTTAACAGAAGAACTAGTCAACCTTTAGGGATCCTTCCTCAGTTTCCTGTAACTTTGGGAGGGAAAACTATCTTTATCGATGTCATGGTAGTCTGAGACCCCTTGTATTTCTCTTTAGTCCTTGGGTGGGATTATGTCTATGCCATGAAATCTATTGTATCAACCCTTTTCCGTGTGATATCTTTCCCTCATAATGGAAGAATTGTGACTATTGATCAACTTTCATTCATCAGCCTCGACTGTGTTACCTCCCAAAGTGGTTCTTATATGCAGAGAGTATCACCCCCGCCGCATGTCAATTATGTTGCATTGTCTCCCATGGCCTCAACTTCCGATGATTTGGATCTGGTAGTTGACATGGTGATTTCTTTGGTAGGGTTATTGGAGCCTGATATTATTACCCCTGTCACGTCCCTCGACATGTGTTCCTCCTAGAGTGATTATCTTCCATCCAGTGAAGATCTCCTGGAGGCCATGACCATGTTTTATCCTTTGACATGGTACCCTTCAAGAGCATTATTCTCTTAGAAGCCATGATCCGGATGAAACCATGAGCATAGTTTCTGTTCTCTGTGGCAAGCTTGTTAAAAAATGAAACAAAGGCTTTGAGAATAGTTTTCTTCACTGTAGCAAGCTCGTTAAAAGATGAAACAACAATCTGGGGATCGAACCTGGAACCTTGAGCATAGTTCTTTTCCTGTGTCAAGCTCATTAAAAAATGAAACAATCACCTCTCCCTTCAAGTTGATTCTTTCGCCGGATCTCATAGATGTCGAATCGAGTCTTTCGTTAGGTCTCAGTTTTGAACCTTCATTTCATCCACCTGTATCCTTTTTCTCCATCTAGCACAAAAATTGGTGACAACCTCAAAGTCGGTGAATGAATTGAAGCTTGGGGGGCATGTCTCTAGCCTTTGATGATCATTCTAGAGCTAAGCCACCAACTTTCAAGATGGGGGCATACCGAGGTTAGTCTTTTTTCTTTCTCGTGCTCGTAAATACATGAGAATGCAACCGGGTAAAATTTTATCGCCTTTTCGGACCCGTACGGATACACGAACACACGAAAAAGGAACCCCCCTGGAGTCATCTTTAAACTCTTTTCAGACTCTCTAAATATGAAAATATTGTCGAGTGACCTTTCTTCCTTTCACACTCGTTAAAAGGTTAGAAAGGGCGTCTTTCGAGCGATAGTTTATCTCTTTTTCGGTCTCGTTAGACTACTGTACGAAGAAGGAACTGAGAGAGTTATCTTTTAAGTGTTTTTCCAAACTCTATAATCATGAAAAACCTTCGAGTTTTTTGTCTTTGGACTCGCTAAAGCACACATCGACAGGCCCATATGGGATCGAACCCTTACTTCTTCCAGTTCATTAAACAAAGGAAGAGGAACTTACCGAAGGTGATTTATATCGAGCATGTGTTATCCTCCTCGAGCTCATTAAATAAAAAAGAGGTACTCGTCTATCTGGATGGGGGAAAAATTGAAAGAAGCAAGCCAAGTAGTCTCTTGAGAACATTATCAAGCAATTCTTAGAGTCACCCTTGAACACGACACTTTGTCATATGCACACATTATAACCCGTTGAACCTCTGCACTGAGCCAATCCTTTGATTTTATTTCACTCCTTTGGGTCACCTGACGTAAGTCACAACATCCACTGCATCATCAAGTTTTGGTCCATGTCATGGTTTTTGCTATCGTGCCTTAGTGTTCAAGGGAAGTATCTACCTCTAGAGTCAGCCATCACAAATATCTTGTCTCAAAACCTGTGTCAGTCCATGTTCATTTGATCTACCAGTTACATCTCTATGTTCGTTTCATGTCATTGATGGGGGATACATCGAGGCCCTCCTTCGACGAGCCTATTCCTGTCAACTTCAACACATTATCTAGGAATCAGGCTTAGAAACCAGTTAGTACTTTGGGACCTGCATGCCTCAATGGCAGGCCTCCTCACAATCAACAATAGGTTTACATCATTGACCTCTGATCGGATGATTCCATAGATGTTTGACTCCAGCTCATCCATTCACATCCGTTGGAATGTACTAGGGTACCTTGGGAATCATTGACATTAATGGTGATATCCCTCGCGCTTGTTAACAGTTTACATCATTGACCGGTAATCAAGTGGTTTCTTCCATGTTCGACATCAGGACATCTATTCTCATGGTTAGATTCATACCACATCGGGATCGGTAAGAAGACCCTGGGTTGAGTGATCACTTTGATATATGCTTTTCCCAGGCTGCGAAGGAGTTTGTCTTGAACAATGACACATATATTGTTACATAGATCCACTTTGTATTGGTCATGGCTATGTCTTGTCATCTCGTAGATCCACTGTGTATTCTTCATGGCTACGATCAGTTCATGTCATAAGAGTATAGATCCACAGTGTATTTTCAATGGCTATACCTTTTTTATCAATACAATTATGGATCCGCAGTGTATTTTATGGCGGCCATATCTTGCAAGTCTTGATCACCCAAGCATAGGTATGCCTGCCTTGGGTTTGAAACATGTCATAATATTTGCTGGATGTTTGTGTGCAGATTTTGCCAGATTCTCTGCATCTATAGCCTTACTTGAAAGTCTACAAAGCATTTCAGTTATCAATTCCTATCTTCTAACTTCATACTTTGGGGGGCAATCTGTTACACATCAAAATTACTCACTTCGATAGTGTCACAAGTGTCGTCATTACAAGTGTCGCAAGTGTCAGGGAATTATACTGCCATGATGCCTATGTTGTGCCTATAATGACATGAGAAAGTCACTTGAAACACCTCAAACATTTGATTTGGAAGAGGAGAAATGAGTTAGCAGGCTCAAGAACCTTTTTCCATCTGAAAACACTCAAAAAACTAGCTTTTGAAGGAGAGTGCTCCCCTATACCTCTTTTCGGAGCGCCAACTCTCCCCCTTACACTATCTGGGAGAATTTTAAATCTCCTCTGGTCCTTTTGAGGGACCGCTATGGATTTTGAAAGGACTAGTTCCCCCCTAAAGCCTACTAGGGAGCACTACAACACTCTGATGGCCCTTTTGAGGGAGCACTACCTATTCTAGGCAGTGGTTAAGTTGTTGAGATGAATGGGGGAAGGATCTTTTCATTCTTGGAAGGTAGTTGGATTCGAATCCCTAGTCCAGCCATGATCTTAGGGAATATCCTCAACTGAAGGAGGAAAATCCTCATCTTCCCCAAGGATATCTCCAGTGGTTAAAGCCTCTCCAAGGCTATATAAGCAATCTTTCTAATGGTGAAAGGGGACTGGAAAGGGAGAATCACACCAAACTTATGATCTTATAAGTGGTGCTGGAACAAAGATATTTTGGAAGCAAGAGACCTATGATCTCATAGGGAGCAATCAGTGAAGCTGTCATCATTTGGATCGTGGATCTTTTAAGCAGGGCTAGACAAGGAGGACTTGGCAGAGCTGCTACAATTCATCCATGGCTGTAAGCAATGTTTTTTCCTCATTAATATAATTTGCTTGGCCTTTTTCTTTCTATTTTGTGTTTGATTTTACATGAACTTATCATTGATAGATAGATCTGTTTTCAAGATAATATCAATAAAGTAGGAAGTGGTCGTACTTTGTTTGTCTACAGGGCTTATCGAAGAGCGAAAGATTGGAGCTCAACTCAGAGCGTGCAGGGACAAACATCGATAAAGAGGTACTTCTATTCTCCTTCCTTCTCATGTATTAGTTTGTATAGATTTGAAAGGAAGTCAGTGTCCACATTAAGCACTTTCTATCTTAGAGTTAGGGTCTAGCTCTTTGAGGCAATCTACATGTCCGCAGGGAGATTTTCCTACAACACATATGTTCTAATTCGAATAATATATGTTTTAAATTTTTATATTAGTGCCTATGTTATAACATTGTAATATGTTATAGTAATATATGTTATAACATATTACATTGTAATATGTTATGACATATTACATTGTAATATGTTATGAAAAATATGTGTTAATATAGCACTCAACAAATAGAAAACAAACAGTGAAACATAGGTAGTATATTCATTGTAGTTATTCCCTCAACCTCCAGAATAAATACACCAAAATATGTAACAAAACACAACAAAAAGATCATAGAAAAAATGTAATTTGAACTTGCATCTTCATTCAAGAAAGTAAAAAATGCAATTTAACTTTTGTACATTCCTGTAGCAAATTTGTAGAAAATAATCCATGTAGAAAATCTGTAGCAAATCTGGGTACATTCTTGTAGAAAATCTATAGAAAATAATTCCTGTAGCAAATCTGGGTACATTACAGGTTAAGCTATTTCCTTGTTATTGCTATGGCAAGGAAATGGACCCTGGGGATCTTGACCTAAAGTCCATTTCTTCTTCCTACTAGCAATATGCTCAGCTTAGAAATATGCTCAGCTTATGAAGGACTTGTTGGTTCATAATAAAATTCTTAGCAACCCAACAACAAAAATAAAATGTATGCCCTGTGTTCCTTCTACACGAATTAAATCCTCTTCCTATGCTCAGCCTAAAAAAAGTAAAGAAAAAGAAAAATAGGTTGGCAAAGCAACAAACAACTTCTTAAATATTTGGGAAAGTTTTTGGTTAACTCAAGCCATCTTACCTTGACGAAATATAAGTTCCTACCCAACCCCCCATATTCCTCATGAAGGTCATCTCTTGGAATATCAAAGGCCTTAATGGTAAAAACCAGGCACGGGCTTCTCAGTGAAACAATCCTCCAGGAAAATCCCTTTATAGTAATGATACAAGAAACTAAATGCCTCCAAGTCCTTCCTCAAACCATTTCCTCTTGCATCTAGAAGGGACCCCAAGCTATGACCTTATATGCAAATGAAGTAGCAGGAGGCCTTGCCCTTATCTAAAAGCCTACTAAAATAACCTTGTCCAACTTCTTTACCACTAAGCACTTCCTCACAATTCCCTTCCATATTGTATGGTCCTATCAAAATCGCTTTCTCACTAATTTTTATGGCCCCAACTCTATCCCTAACAAGCTTCATTTTCTTGACTCTATTCAACACCTTCAACCCCATCATCAATAATGATCATTGGCTTATTGGTAGATACTTCAACATAATTATCTCCCTGAATGAAAATAAAGGAGGCATCAATATTTCAATATTTCATGTCAAAGACTCATTTACAAATCTAGAGGAAAGAAGGATTGAGATACCAATTGTGATTCCTCCAAAAGTCAAGCTAGCTTCCATTTTCAACAAAGAAGGGCTTAAAATTATGAAGACTTAGAAATAGAACAATATTAACGATACCCAAGAAAACTGATAAGAACACAACGAAAATCTCATAGCAGAAATGCAATTTGAACTTGCATCATTAGTCTTGTGATTAGTTGCCTATACCTTAGATTGAAACTCTACACTCTTAACTATATTGTAATATTCACATAGCTCATACGGGTAAGATATGAAGCTGATTCCATTGATTTAGCTCTCTCTTAATCAAAGTAAGTGTTGTTGGGTATTCTACCCTACGGACTAATAAGCTAGGGCTCTAAGCTCATACGCAGATCATGACCCTCAAGACTTAACTTTTAACCTTCTACCCAAATCTAAAACCCCTTTTTCCACATGCACGCAAGAGAAGAATGAACCAACCTTTTTCCGACGGTTGAAGTAGATCCTCCGTTGAGCTTCTTATCCCCTTGCTGCTGCTGCTCCTTCCAAAAGCTTCCCTGCAATCAAGACAAGACTATGCATGCATGCTACTGATCTATTCT
>ML778500.1:814893-855544 GCA_009831015.1 Picea engelmannii
TGTACAAACCATCGACATCATAAAAACTCGAAACTGTATATAGATATATATATATAAATATATATATATATATATATCGCGTGACTGAAATGTTTACATTACATCAAAAGGTCTGTAAGAGAACAAAATATTGGGTCCATCCACCCATGAAACATCGCTAGACAAGGCATACAAAAACATGATCTCGGGGAAACTCTAATCTCCCCGCACTACGTCGTGCTGTGAGTAGCATACTACTGCATGTACTACACGCCTCAACAGGGAATTGATATTCTCTGGCACCCCTATAGTGTGTCGCTGCAGATGCAAAGGCACGTCCCCCCTCCGCAGAGGAGGGATTCCCATCGTAAGGCCCTGGAGGTTCTTCTCAACCTCCCGGAGGCCCGCCACCGGTACTACTGGGTCTGCCACAACTGGGGCACCGCCACGACGTCCTGGCACTGGTATATCTGCTGGGCACACTGCTCCCTTTTCTGCATGTTAAAAACAAAAACATCTGTCAAAACTCTCTTGCATACACAAAAAAATACATATACATCAAAAACTTAAAAAACAAAACTAGACAAGGTATGGCTTAGTCTCTTACCTGACTCATCCCAATCTTCCCCCTCGAGAAAAATCAAATCCATACTCCCGCGGAAGTCTACATATCGAGAGGTACTGCTGCCTCAACCAGGCAAAGAAATCACCAGTAAAATGGAACTCTGACTCCGAAACTAACCTCGGAGATAGGCTAGTCCACCTCTCCATTCGAGGCTCATCCACTGGTCGTACTGCCAGTGCGATCTGAGGCTGCATCTGAGGGATGCGCTCTAGGAAAAACGAGACTAAGAATGAGCCATAGCCAAACTGTTTTTAGCTGTTCCTGCACCGAGATATTTGTTCCTTCACATTCTGAAGGAACGTTGCACTCCAATTGAACAGTGTTGGCTCTAAACACTGAACACCATAGGCCACCTGTGATCTCGAAGCCAAATGAGCACTAGTGCTAGCAGTCACGCCAGTGATAGAAAATAATATAGATCGAAGAGACAGATCTCGCATATCCTTGATAGGGATCCTTCCCCCTACCAACCTTGCTCCTGGAACACAGTGATGTGCCAGATACACATCCACCTGCTCAGGTAATGCCCTCTGCCCTATAAAAGCTATGGGGACCCCTCTTTTCGAGAGGCCAGTCAGAAAGTACACATCTTCCAACTCAATGGTCAGGAGTTGTGTACCAATGCAGAATCCCTGTTCCGTAACGTCCCAAAGGCCAATCGTGTGCTCAAGCAATAAAACCTCTCTTTTCATTTTTTGCAGCTTGAAAAACTTGAGCAAACCACAGGCCCTCAAAGTGGCCCACGTACATGGACTCCGCAGAGAAGCTAAATCGTCCATCTCGTGTTCCTGCTCTTTCCATTCAATCATGATTGCCGAATACCCTACAAAACAAAAATTCAAGATTTCCATCATTCCCCACGTTTTTTTGATTTCGACGATTTTCGAAAAGCATTTTAAAACATGAAATCAAATGCCCATGACATCTAAAAGCAACCAATCATCCTTTTTAACCACCACACCCTTTAATATTTACCAAACAATGATTAAAACATGGTAAAAAATGTAAAACGATTTGAGGGGGTGTGTGGGCCCATGAGGGGAGTTTTCACAAATCTCTTTGGCTAAAATGGTCAGTCTAATCAATTGTTAGGGTGTGGACATCCTAACAACCCTTTTCCAATACATTTTTGTGAACAATTTCCCCCATTTTATTAACTTTTAAAAGGAGGACGATTTGGTTCAAAAGGGGCGACCTAGGGCTGCGTGTTTTAAATTAATAATGCTATGACAATCAACTTGGAACCATGCAATTGAAAGAGAAAAGAATGAACACCTACCTGGTTCGAACGGTGTGAGAAACGATCAATCGTAGCTCCGGCAGCGAGAAAAACAAGATTTGCTCCAATTGAGATTCTCCAACACTCCACAAAATCCTTGCAAATGAAATGGTAAATGAGTTTTTCAAATCAATTCATATTTATAAAATTTCATTTTTTCATAAGGTATGGTCATTTTGGGTTTCTCTAATGGTGTAAATGGCTTCACTAATCTCTGGTTTATAGTTTCTGGCATCGCAGGTTTGTTGGCAATTCTAATGTATCTTTCACCTTGTCGTATCTATGAGCATAGTCTTAGTTCGTTCTCGAGCTCGACAATATGAGAACGCAACCGGGTAAAATTTTATCTCTTTTTCGGACCTGTACGGATACGATCACACGAAAAAGGAACCCCCCTGGAGTCTCCTTTAAACCCTTTTCAGACTCTCTAAATATGAAAAGATTGTCGAGTGATCTTGCTTCCTTTCACACTCGTTAAAAGGTCATAAAGGGCGTCTTTCGAGTGTTAGTTTAACCCTTTTTCGGTCTTGATGGACTACTGTACGAAAAAGGAACTGAGAGAGATCTCTTTTAAGTGTTTTTCCAAACTCTATAATCCCAAAAAACCTTCTAGTTTTCTGTCTTTGGACTCATTAAAGCACACATTGACAGGCCCATATGGGACCGAACCCTTACTTCTTCCAGTTCGTTAAACAAAGGAAGAGGAACTTACCGAAGGTGAGTTATATCGAGCATTTGTTATCCTCCTCGAGCTCGTCAAATTAAAAAGAGGTACTCATCTATCTGGATGGGGGAAAAATTGAAAGGAGCAAGCCAAGCAGTCTCTTGAGAACACCATCAAGCACTTCTTAGAGTCGCCCTTGAACACGACACTTTGTCATTCGCTCATATCATAATCCACTGAACCTCTGCACTGAGCCAATCTTTGAGTTTCCTTTCACTCCTTTGGGTCACCCGACGCAAGTCACAGTATCCATTGCACAGTTTTGGTCCATGTCATGTTTTGCTGTTGTGCCCCAGTGTTCAAGGGAAGTATCCGCCTCGAGAGTCATCCATCCCAAATATCTTGCCTCAAAACCTGTGTCAGTCCATGTCCATTTGATCCACCAATTACATCTCTATGTCTGTTTCATGTCATTGATGGGGGATACATCAAGGCCCTCCCTTGACGAGTCTATTCCTGTCGACTCCAACACATTATCCGGGAATTAGACTTAGAAACTAATTAGTACTTTGGGACCTGCATGCCTCAATGGCAGGCCTCCTCACATTTGACAGTGGGTTTACATCATTGACCTCTGATCGAATGATTCCATGAATGTTCGACTTCAGCTCATCTATTCACATTTGCTGGAATGTACTAGGGTACCTTGGGAATCATTGACATTAATGGTGATCTCCCTCGCACTTGTTAATGGCTTACCTCATTGACCGATAATCAAGTGGTTTCTGCCATGTTCGACATCAGGACATCTATTCACATGGTCAGATTTGTACCATATTGGGATTGGTAAGAAGACCCTGGGTTGAGTAATTCACCTTGATATATGTTTCGCCCAAGTTGCGAAGGAGTTCTGGACAAAGAACACATACATTGTTACATAGATCCACTTTGTATTGGTCGTGGCTATGTCTTATCGTCTCGTAGATCCACTGTGTATTCTTCGTGGCTATGATCATTCTGAGTCATCAAAGTATAGATCCAAAGTGTATCCTCGGTGGATATACCCTTTTTACCAATACGATTATGGATCCGCACTGTATTTTATGGCCGCCATATCTTGAAAATCTTGATCACCCAAGCATAGGTATGCCTGCCTTGGGTTTTGAAATATGTCATGATATTTGTTGGATGTTTGTGTGTAGCTTTCGTCAGGTTCTCCGAGTCTATACCCTTGCTTGAACGTCTGCAAAGTATTTCAGTCATCAATGCATATCTTCTGACTTCATACTTTGGGGGGCATTCTGTTACACGTCAAAATTGCTAAGTGTCGCATTGTCCCTATCAATCGTCGTAAGTGTCTCATCTTCCCTACAACTTTCAAAAGTGTCACAAGTTGGTCACTAGTGTCGCAAACGATGTTCAGACATGATGCCATAATAATGACACTAAGGAGGCACTTATAACACCTCACATGACTGATTTGAAGGAGGAGAACTGGTTTACTGGAATCAAATAACTCTTAACACCTGAAAGAGACCCTGAAACACTGGTTTGGAGGGGGAACGCTCCCCTATTTCAGCTGCAGAAGCACTGGCGCTCCCCTATCATGCTTTAGGGAGCGTTATAACGCTCCTCAGGCCCTTCTGGAGGAGCACTGCTCATATTGAGAGCGCTGGTGCTTCCCCAAGGCTTACTAGGGAGCGTTACAATGCTCTGATGCCCTTTTTGAGGGAGCACTCCCTATTCTGGGTTAGTTGTTAGCCCGTTGAGGAGAATAAGGGGAGGATCATTTGAGATTAGGAGGCAGTTGTGCTTGAATTCTCGGTTTCATCAAAGGATCCCTGATCTAAAGAGAAGGTTCCCAACTGGTTCTAAACATAACTCAAGAGGTTAGGCCCCTCCCAACCTATATAAACAGGTTCTATGATGGTGAAAAGAGGGAGGAAGAATTGAACATATGAAACTTATGATCTTGGAGGAAAATTAAAGTCATCCAAAGGAGAGTGATTAGTGATGCTGTTGTTATCCAGGTTGTGGATCTTTCAGGAAAGGGTTAGACGAAGAGGACTTGACGAAGATGTCGCATTCGCATCTACGATTGTAAGTACTGCTGTCGTTATTCTCATTAATATGACACACTTGGCCTGTTTCTTTCTAGTTTGTGTCTGATGTTACATGAACTTGTCATTTATTGATAGATTTGTTTTCAAGCTAATGTCAATAGAGTAGGAAGTGGTCGTATCTTGTTTTGTCCACAGACCTCAGCGAGGAGCAAAAGGATTGGAGCGCAACTCGGAGTGTGCAGGGACAAACGTCGATTAAAAGGTACTTCTGTTATCCTCCCTTCTCATGCATTAGTTTAGATAGATTTGAAAGGAAGTCAGTGTCCATGTTAAGCAATTTTCTGTCTAGGGTTAAGGTCAAGCCTTAGAGGTGATCTACCTGTCAGCAGGGAGGTTTTCCTACAACACATACAAAGAGTGTAAACAAACACACAACATACCATTTAACAAGTGGTTCCAACAACCATAACAAACACATAGATTGGAATCAAAGCTTTCTTCTATTAGTTCCAGTGCTACTGTACATGGAAAATAACAACTAAAAATGCATAAAATTCTCTATTCTCCTCTGTGCAACTCTACAACTTACGAACTCTGAATAATGTTTTTACAATGATACAAGGGTTGATGGTGTCTATCGTCTGTTTTCTCTCCTATGCTCCTAAACTGTCTAATCTATTAAATTAAATCTACCTACTTGCATTAAACATACATAAATCCCCATTACATCCGCGGATAGGAACATACACTCCAAAATCAGTTTGGATCTTCAATATATAAATGCTAATGCACTTTCCTCCCATCCATTACATTAATGTTTCAGATTTTGAAATTCATAATGTTTTCACAAAAACGTGTTCAAATTACATCTACGCGTCCAACTGTCTCCTTGGTCTTAGGCACACACTTGGGATTTATACGATGCTCCTGCATCATACTCCCTCGCTTGAAATTTTCATGAAATCTTTTTCATGAGCTCTTGCACGGTTTGTCCATGCTTTTGAATTTCTTCTTCATTCTCCCAACTGGAATCTTCAACTAGATGTCCTTTCCACTTGACCAAGTATTCAAAATACTCTTTTCTCTTGGTCTTTTTGCTAACCCTCTTGTCAATTATGCTTCCCATCTGTGGCTTTTCAGCTACAGGCATTTGTTTTTTCCATTGAAACTTTTCTTGTTCATCTTCTGCTCCTGCTTCTTCACCTCTGTAAGTGTACAAATCGACGATATTGAATATCGGTGAGATCCCAACCCCATCAGGTAATTCAATCTCATACGTATTTCCCCCAAATTTTCTTATGACCTTGCACGGTCAGTTTTCTTCATATTCAGCTTGTTGTATGTTCCCCTTGGGAACCTTTCCTTTTTCAAATGCACAGGAATCAAGTCACCAACTTCAAATTGAAGTTCTCACCTGTGTTGATCTTCTCTACGCTTGTACTCTTGACTTGAAATTTTCAATCTCTCCTTGATTCTACTATGAAGCTCCTCCATTCCTTCTGCAAAGTCCTCTGCACTAGCACTCCTGAATTCAACTTGTTCTAAATCCTTCAATTCAGAGACTCCCCTTGGCTGCATTCCATATACAATTTGGAATGGACTCTGCCCTATGCTTCTATTGAGTGAATCATTGTAAGAGAATTCAGTTTGTGGCAGAATTGATCCCATTGACTATGGTGTTCAGTCACTAAGATCCCCAAAAAATATCCCAAGCTCCTGTTCACGACCTCTGTCTGTCCATTCGTCTAAGGATGATACACTGAGATAAAAGACAATTTTGTCCCCAAATTCTTCCATAAGGTCCTCTAGAAATGTCCTACGAACTTGGTATCTCGATCACAAATGATACTTCTTGGAAAGTCATGAAGTCTGATGACGTCCTTGAAAAACAGGTTCGCAATATGAGTTGCATCACTGGTTTTCTGGCATGGTATGAAATGTGCCATTTTTGAAAATCTGTCTACCACTACAAAGATTGAACCATATCTCCTCTGTTTCCTTGGTAGTCCTAATATTAAATCCATGCTCATTGTGTCCCACGGCCTTTTGGGTATGGGTAATGGATGATATAACCTTGTGTTCTGCCTTTTTCCCTTTGTGTGGTGACAAATTCTGCACCTGTCCACAAATTTCTTCACATCTGTCCTCTTCCCTTGCCAGTAATATGATCCATTCAACTTTGATAACATTTTTTCATGACCGAAGTGTCTGACCAATCCTCCTTTGTTCTTTTCCTTCAACAAATTCTCCCTCATGGATCATTTTAGAATACATAGTTGATTTCCCCTAAACAATAGTCCATCTTGGATCATGTACTCTGTCCATTGGCTTCCATCCCTGAGAATTGGATTCTCATATGCCTCATATGACTCTTTGAAATCTAGATCATCCCCATACATTTCCTTGAGGTTATCAAAAGACAAACTCTTAACTCTAAATTCCTTCATAATAAAACATTTCCTACTCAAACCGTTAGCAACTTTGTTAGCTGTTCCAGAAATATGCTTAACAAAAAAGTAAAATTCTGCATGTATTCAACCCATTTAGCATGTTTTTGGCTCAACTTCTCTTGTTGAGTCATGAATTGCAAAGCATGATTATCATTGTACAAAACGAACTCTTTTGGAACCAAATAGTGCCTCCATTTATTTAGCGCTTGTATGACTACGTAGAATTCTTTGTCATACGTGGAGTACTTAATCTTTGCTTCATTCAATTTTTCACTGAAATACGCGAGCAACCTATTGTCTTGGCTCAATACCGCTCCAATGGAAAATCCACTCGCGTCACACCTGACCTGGAATGTCTTGCTGAAATCTGGAAAAATTAAAATTGGTTGCTCAGTGATCTTCTTCATCAATAGGTTGAAGCTCTTCTTCGTTTCCTCCATCCAGTGAAAATATTTATGTCTTTTCTTCACCATATCCATCATTGGTGTGCTGATTCCACTGAAGTTTCATATGAATTTCCTATAGAAGCTAGCCAAACCATGGAAGCTTCGAACTTCAAACATGCTCTTCAGTGATTGCCAATCCTTAGTCACCTTTATCTTATCCAGATCCATCTTCAGTTCATTTGCAGAGATAACAAAACCCAAATAAATGAGCTATGTCCTCATAAATGATGATTTATTCATGTTGGTAAGCAATTTCTCTTGCTGTAACCTTCTCATCACTGCTGCTAAATGCTTCAAATGCTTCGCTTCAGTTTTGATGAAAATTAATATATCGTCAAGATGTACAATGATGAATTTCCCAATGAAATCCTTCAGGACTTCGTTCATCAACCTCATGAAAGTACTGGGTACATTCCTCAAGCCAAATGGCATGACAAGCCATTCATACAACCCTTCATTCATCTTGAATGTTGTCTTCCATTCATCACCTTCTCTCATTCTAATATGATGATATCCGCTTTTCAAATCAATCTTTGAAAAAAACTTTGCTCCACTCAAGCAATCCATCAAGTCATCCATCCTTGGCAATGGGAATCTATACTTGATGGTAATTTTGTTGATTTCCCTTGATTCTGTACACATTCTCCAGCCACCTTCCTTCCTTGGGCTGAGCACTATTGGAACAACACATGGAATCAAGCTCTCCCAAATCAATCCCTTGTCCATTAAGTCCTGGACCTGTCTCTTAACATCTTCATTCTCCTACAACGTCAACCTATAAGTTGCTTTATTCAGAAAACTAGCTCTAGGTATAAGATCTATATGATGGCTTATACTCCTGATAGGTGGCAATGGACAAGGTAGTTCTTCCACTACTATATCAACAAATGCTTCCAACAACTCCTGGATTTCTTCTGGTAAATCATCTATCCTAGTGTTGTTCAAAACAATTTTGGGCTTCCTAACCAAAATTGATTGCGTGTCTTCCTTCTTCTTGACTTCCTTAAGAAGTTCCCTCCCACTCATGAGAAGTACAATGTTGCGCATGTTTTTTTTCACCTCTTTATCTTTAATTGGAAGCAACATGTGTGTCCTACCATTTTTCTCCCGAGTGTATGTGTTCTTTCTTCCATCATGCACCACATTTCTGTCATATTTCCATGGTCTACCCAGTGATAGATGCCAAACATCTATGGGAATTACATCACATAATACCTCATATTTATATCCTCCTATTTTAAATTCAACTAAACACTGTTTAGTGACATATACCTAATGTCCTTTTTGTAGCCATGAAACTTTGTATGGGCTTGGATGCACAAAAGTATCCAACTCAAACTTTTCTACCATTTCTATAGATACAATATTATCTGTGCCACAGTTGTCCACTATGACCTTGCATACCCTGTCTTTGGTTTTGCAAGTAGTCTGAAACAAACTATTTCTTTGGGTTGGGTTCTTTGGCTCCTTCTCTAGTTTCAAGAGAACTTTCTGCATCATCAAAGATCTTCCGCCCTCAGTGTCCTCTGCCTCAACATTATGTCCTTGAGCTTCGACAATGTGAGTTTCACCATCATCTTTCTTCCTATTTAGACACTCATAGGATTTATGTCCAATTTTTCCATAGACAAAACATTTCACTTCACCTCCTCTACCTCTTCCTCTTCCTCTAGCTCGAGGAAAAGTATTTTTATCAGCATACTGCCTCCCCTGTGAGCTTCCACCTCTCTCAGATTGAGTTTGAGTTTTCTTCCCCTCTTCTTTAGGCTTCTAAATTCTGTCCTGGGCAATTATCTTGCCTCTACTTTGACTTCTTCCTCGACCTCTTTCACCTTGCTTTCGGCTCAACTTCTCTTCATCTTTTAGAGCCATATGATAAGCATCTTCTATGGTTTGTATGGTAAACATGCTCATCTCGTCCTGAATGTCATATCGCAAACCATTCATATACCTGAAAACTTTCTCATCATCACTTTGCTAATGAACTGCTCTGATGTTTATCCTATAGAACTCTTCAGTGTATTCTTTCACTAACATCAAATTTTGTCTCAAATTCTGCATCCTCCGAAACAGATTTATTTGATAATTCCTCGGTATAAAATTGGCTTTCATTTTTGCAACCATTCTATCCCAGCTCTTGATTTTTTTCTTTCCCTTGCAACATCTTTCAGCTTGCAATTCATCCCACCACAGTGTTGAATGCCCTTTAAGTCTAGTAATGACATGTTTGACTTTCTTGTCTTCCTCGACGTCCTCATAGTTGAAGTGTTTGTCTAGAGCTCTAATCTAGTCTAGAATCTCTTCAACATCTAGATTGCCTTCATACATTGGAATGTCCATTTTTTCCCTAACACCTATCCTTTCAACAACCCTGAATAGGCTTTCTTCTGTAGCATCTTCAACTGCAACTTCTTCTCCTTCATTTTCAACTTCATTTTCACTTTCAGCTTCGCTGATATCCCCAACATCAATTTTTTTCCTCTGTGATGTCTCCATAGAATCAAGTATGGCATGTAATTCACACATTTCTCTTTCCACTACTGGATTAGGTATGGGCCTTTCTCTTCTTCTCAGCGACATGCCTATAAATTCCTCCTTTCTCTCTCTACTGTAGAAAGCAAAGAATTTGTTCTGAGCTATGATACCACAACTGGTGTAGACCTCCTGCCCTCAGGCCGATATCTACTCAGGATCTTCCCTAAACCACGACAAGGGTTAACTAAACTCCTTGTTTAAGCTCGCAAAGTATTTCGGGTCTCACAAGTTGGAAGCTTCGAATACAATGCCACAATCCTTGGCAATAGCTAAAACACGAAATTGCGAATGGGATTAAGGCGTAAGCCCCCTCTTCAACCCTTTTCCAATATGACCACAACCAAGCCTTAATGCAAGCACCTTTCATAACTCACGACTTCGCGAGTTGGAGTGCCAAACTCTCATACTCTTCCCTTAAGATTCCTTGAAACGCGATATGTCAGTGAAGGTTGACTCCACCCAAAGCGACAGGCGCACACCACCTGTCACCATTGTTTACTCCACTTACAGAGTGGGTCCTTGGCACCTATTCACATGAGTCTTCAGATTTCACAACTTGAGAGAACAACGAACAACCGTTCCTCTCCCTCTATGGATCCCCGAATCTAAAATCGTACCCTCGACGAGATTTATGTCTGTGTGCCTCCCTCTATCCAATGGTCCTGGTTGTATTGGGATTTCACAACCCAGGAGTTCGCAACTCTCGAGTCCAACCTTGAACTACTCCACTTCCCAATCCCCGATATGGCGAATTCACATACGTGATCAACAATCCTCGTTGATATGGATCTACTGGTCACTACTCCTCCTGGGCTTATGGGTGTTGAAAGACTCTCAGTCTTAATCCTTCCGTTGGTCTATCAAATCCAACGGTCTATGGAACTTCGACACTTCCTCCTAAAGCTATTCCACTGTCCGTTTTCAACTCCACGAGGACTTCTGGCCAAATGACTTGGCATCCTCCCTCCTGAACTTGACTTCTATGAGACGAATTTGACCTCCACCTCCCATTGAACACTTCAGAGGTTCTATCCCTTCTGATCTCTCACTTGCGAACTCAAGGCTTCCAAAAGGGTTCCTGCACACACTCCTTGCAAAAAAGGTTCAAATAACCTCAGGTTATTTGGGTCTTCGGCTCTATGCACTCTTTGGAACAGATAATCCTTCAACTCCCTTGTGAGTTTGAGGTAATTCATTCTCTTCTCCCATCTTGCGCACACTTTGTACGAATCTGTGCTCATCTATCACCCTTGCCTGTAAAGACACAATTTGAACCTCCTCTGAGAGTTATGAGATGAAAATTAGAGCCTGGTTGACGCGCTCCTTGTAGACCCTCCACTGCACTCTTTGCAGGAGTTCTCAGAAAGAGAAACAACTAAAACTCATTCTCCTCTTTGTCTAGAATTAAAACATTCAACATAGAATTCTAGAGCATACACACACACACATAGAATTGAAGAAAAATGCATACAGAGAGTGAAAACAAACCTACAACATACCATTTAACAGGTGGTTCCAACAACCATAACAAACACATAGATTGGAATCAAATCTTTCTTCTATTAATTCAAGTGCTCCTATACATGGAAAATGACGACTAAAAATGCATAAAATTCTTTTTTCTCCTCTGTGCATCTCTATAAATTACGAATTCTGAATAATGTTGTTACAATGATACAAGGGTTGAGGATGTCTATCATTCATTTTCCCTCCTATGCTCCTAAACTGTCTAATCTATTAAATTAAATCTACCTACTTGCATTAAAGATACATAAATGTTCATTACATCCGCGGATAGGAACATACGCTCCAAAATTAGTTTGGATCTTCAATATATAAATGCTAATGCACTTTCGTCCCATCCATTACATTAATGTTTTAGATTTTGAAATTCACAACATTTTCACAAAAACGTATTCAAATTACATTTGCACATCCAACTGTCTCCTTGGTCTTAGGCACACACTTGGGCTTTATACGATGCTCCTGCATCACATATTGTATATGTGAGCTAGCTAACACATAATTTAAAATAACATTTTATTATATTTAATATGAATACATTCCAAATATGAAATATTTAAATGGTTTTTGAAGAATGAATTAATATAGATGTGCAGATTTGTGTTTTCTTCATGTACATGCAAGATTATATGAGAACATCTATTCCATTGCAAAAAGAGGAGATAAGTATTTTATGGAAGAATGGTTTTTAAAATGGAGATTTGTGAACTTTCTTAGATATGAGTAGTTTTTGGAAGAATAGCTTAATATGGATATTTATGAGTCCTTTAATTTGAGGAGAGAAATATTTTACTGTCGAGGAGATTATTATTTTATTGCTGAGTAAATAAGATGAAATAACATCACCTAGGATGATAATTTCACTTGAAGGATTTGGGACTTTATCCACAAGGAGATAAATATTTCATTGGAATAATGACTTAATATGGATATTTGTGAACTTTCTTCATACATAGTTCTATATTTATTTTCAGATTATCATCTAACTCTAACTCTGAAAACAATTTTGTTTTTACCAAGAACACAATTTTTTTCTTTAAATTTTTTTAAGATTTTACAAATTGTTTAAATCATGTATGCTTAATGTGGAGAGTAACTATCTTAAATCTGTTTAACTGTTGTTGGGCATGTTATTATTTCTTATTGTTTATTTAATATTTAGTTAAAGTATATATGCTAATATGTGTTATTTATTTTTATTGTTATAGATGTCTAAATTATATTTGGTGGAAAATATGTTTACATTATATTTGGTGGGAAAGAGTATGTTGGAGGATGAGACTTAACTCTTTTGGTATGTATGCCAATTTTGTTTTAATCACAATTTTTGAATTTTGTTTTATTTCGCATGCTTGAATTGTAAATTTTTAATTTTTTAATTTTGTTTTTTTTGCAGGTTTGAATTGCAGGTATGAAGTGATCTATCTTAAAGTGATGGCTTAGAGTCCAAAATTTTGGAGTTAAATGTCTTAGTTTTTTTTATCATCCTAAAACGGATGTGGAACATATGTATTTGGCAGTGTAACTATTCAGACTTTGATTATATATATATATATATATATATATATATATATATATATATATATATATATATATATATTTGATATTTTTGGGATTCAAAATATGAATTTATTGTATCATATTGGATTTCTCTTATATTGTTAAATGTTGAAATATAATTGCTTTGCTTTGATAATTGTCTCTATCTTTACTATGCCAATGTTGAAATAAAATTGCTTTGTTGTTAATCTGTTAAACACCATTACTAATGTAAGAATAGATTTGGTTTGGTTTGGTTCAAGACTTGGCTTGATAGATTATGGTGGTCTGACCAATTCTCAAAGGTGTCTGCACTAAGTTGATGGAAAAAAGTGGCAAATTTGTTAGTTTTGAACTAATTTTTTGTATATTCTCCTTTTTACAATGCATTAAATTAAGCATCAAACTCTTAAATAATTTTATACTATGTATTACTTTAAATGCTTCCTTTTATGTTCACTGTGGACTGTTCAAAAATACATGATACAATTCAACATATTTCATTATGGATTGTTCTTGGGCCTATGGGGATAGATAAAATTCAACATATTTCATTGTGGAGTGATAAAATTCAACATAAAGATGAACTCTTGGGCCTATCCTACTATGTATTAATTTAAATGCTTCATTTTATGTTCACTGTGGACTATTCAAAAACACATGATAAAATTCAACATATTTCATTGTGGATTGTTCTTGGGCCTATGGGGACAGATAAAATTCAACATATTTCATTGTGGAGTGATAAAATTCAACATAAATATGAACTCTTGGGTCTATCCTACTATGTATTAATTTAAATGCTTCCTTTTATGTTCACCGTGGACTGTTCAAAAACACATGATAAAATTCAACATATTATTGTTCTTGGGCCTATGGGGACTGATAAAATTCAACACATTTCATTGTGGACTAATAAAATTCAACATAAAGCTCAACTCTTGGGCCTATGGGGATTATTATTACTCCTTTCCAACTTTTCCATAAAAAAATTGATGGTTGTGGGAGATTCCAAGGTCACTATCGACTGGATAAATTCCAAATCCAACCTGAACCTAATATATCTCAACAACTGGAAAGACAAGATCAAAATCTTAAATAATATATTTGAATCTATCAAATTTATGCACATACATAGACAGTTCAACAAAGTAACAGACAAGATCATAAGCTTAAATAATAGATTTGAATCTAACAAATGTATGCATATACATAGGCAGATCAACAAAGTACATAGATTTGATTCGAATAGAATAACTGTGAAACTGTTCATTTTTCGTGAAAAAAGAGAAAAAACTAAGAAAAATAGTGTAAAAATAGATTAGAAGACATAGAAAGAAAGGATCACTTAAACAAATGGAAGAATGAAGAAATACACTATAAATATCACAAAGTAAGAGAGACATGCACAAGGGGCTCTACACACACTTGAATTTGAACCTAGGCCATTTACATGGTCTTTATCATTTCGATATTTTCAGAGAGACATGGTCTCACATTTACATCAAAATGTCAATTTACATCAACATCTCAATGAAAGGTTTTAATGGTCTTTTAAGTCACTTTCTTTCTCATACGAACAACTATGAGAAAACTACAAAGATGATAGCAATAGCTAAAAAAAGCACAAGAGGAGATAGAAGAGTTATTGAGATCACTCGTGTAATAGTTTGTCTTGTCTTGATTTTACTTGCACTATATTTATATAAAATATTGCATGAAATCATTTCAATATACTATTTTCTTGATTTAAAAAAAAATCATCAAATTTTATAGTTTCTTATGAAATTTCACAATGAAATATTCAAGAAAATGTGAAATAAAAATTAAATTTTATAGTTCATCAAATTTTATAGTTTCTTATGAAACTTCACAATGAAATATTCAAGCAAATGTGAAATAAAAATTATAATTTCTCACTTGTAATTTAAATTTCATATGATTTGGAAATATGGTTGAAAATAGTCAAAACAAGTCATCAAATTTAATATAAGTCCAACAATGAAAATAGTCAAAACAAGTCGTCAAATTTAATAAAAGTAATTGATATTCATTAAAATTTATATTGATATTCATAAATACATGTACTTTCAATGAAAAATAAAAAATTCTAGAATGTACATGTGCCACTTGTTTAAAAACATTGTAATGGTATGCCATCTTCAATTATTCGTTCATGATCGACTTTGGACATTTTCCATTTTCTATTTTTTTTTATTATTATTGAATTTCTATTAATTTTATGCACGTTGCACATACCAAATGACTATATTGACAACTTGTGACATCTGACTGGTAGTATTGAAAGTGAACATGAGTATCGGTTTGATGGGTTTCTTGAAAAAAATATCCTTTCAATACAATGGATCCTCTTTCATATATAAAATTGTTATCATCAAAATCTTCTAATAGCCTCATCTTTTGTTCTGTGCATTGCATCAAATAATATTTCACGTTTTTAGTGTTGTCTCCAGGTGCAACCATGGAAAATACATCTCCTGCAAATAATTGGATATATTGGACAACAAATAGTTCGTGTTGGATTATCACACAAGTACATCTACAATTTATTTGAAAAAAATTAAACATAAAAATTACCTTCTCTAACAAGATCATAAACTCTATCTCCATCAACTAACACTATAGTTTCATTTGATTCCATCTCCTCTGAGATTGCAAGTGGAATTTTCCCTTTTACATTAATTTTGGTATGTCTCCAAGATTTAACATATTATGCATTTTCATTTTCGCAAATATCTATGGATTCTGGTCCTCTATGCAAAGTGAACAAAAACAAGACTCATTTCTTCTATCTAATGCAAACACATTTTGATAACGTTTTGTTTTAACTGAATGTATTTTTTGTGTCCCAGGTATTGTACTGGCGTCATATGGGATTGATATATTTACATCTTGGATTCCAACATACCAAAAAAACCTGCACAAGACAAGAACTTGTTAACTTGAAATCTCTCAAGAAAATGATTGAAGATTGAATATAAATTTGAACACGTTCAAATAAAACTATCTCGTGTAAATGTGTAACATTTATATATAGACACACCACATCCCTTGATGGATTATATTCATGTCTTAGCACCAGTTTTCACCATTCAACAACTTTTTCAACAGATTCAAATCGATCGACATGAGGGTTCATATGAAGCCTTCAAAGTGCTCATTTTACACATGCCCCTGCACCTTCATGCTCTCCTTTTCCATGACCAGTCTAAAAAGAATTCCAACTATGTGTAATGATTGATTTTTTATGAAGACGACATAACCAATAGAATGATCATGAAGATTTGAACTGACTCACACACCCATCTGACCATATCCAATGTCGATCGAATCCGATTTCGCATTATTTCAATGAATCATAAAATTTATCAAAACAATGTTGTACATAATGTGTGTCGTGTTCTTGATCATCACTTATATAAAACTGATATTCTTTAATCAAATGTCGATTATCATTGGTGCTTTCTATGTTATCAAGACTCCATTAAGCATGTCTATATAGAACGTGGACAAATATCGTGACTTGATAAGAATGATATTATTCACTCTGTATTTCTTTTTGTGCAACGAATGTGTAATTCTCTTCAAAATCAACTATAGACCAAATTGTCCATGGTGCAAACACTTCATGGGATTGTTTTAATTGTAGGTCTTTCCATGGATCTCTATGTGAATGCTTGGTGTATGTATAATTTTCTTCCTCAAAATTCTTCAAAAAATCTATCACACAGATTTTATCTACTCTCAAATCAATCCTTTTGGAAATAATATTTGAAGAATGTGGAGTCGTGCTGTTGATATATTCATATCTCTTCCAATTGACTGTTATATTAGAAAATTATTGATCATTCATATCAATATGATACTTTGAATGAAACAAACTTAGATTTCCACAACGATCACATTTATTTCCACCAACACATTTGTTTTCGTAAAATAAATCATCACCTTCTCTTTCACATAGAATTTCAGATATAAAAGCACAGAATGTGGGAGGAGGTGAACTTCTCCATAAAATTTTACCAAAAAAAAAAAAAAAGTGTCATAATAAAACTCAAATTCCACATGATAACAACAACAACAAGTGTCACAAACAGTGATGGGTCTAACAAACCATGGCTTTTGTTGCACAAATGTATTGATGGAAATTTTAACTTCTTTGTGGTCTTCTTTGAACTTATTGAACAATTCTATTTGTGTCATTGGAAATATATGTTTTGGATGTTATTCGTATTGTTTTCATTTTATTCTTTGTCGCAACACATCCCTTGTATGTGGTGAAACACGAGATTCTTCCAACCAACAATTACGGGACAATTCTTTAACATTTTCTGAAGTCTATCTTTGTAGGGTTGTCTAGAAATTACTGTCCAACAAGCCAGTTCATCATTTGCATCTATTTGCAATCAAAATTTTCTATGTTTGTGCAATATTTTTCTTGACGTTCCCATCATTTTTTCCATGTGTCGTGTCAAACGATCTTTTATATTGCTAGATGAAACAACTATTGTTTGTATCACTCTATGTGCAACACTGACATCTTTTTTTCGAGATTTTCCAAAATCTTTTAATACACTAGTTATATTGTCAAAGACATTGTGTTTCACCTTTGTATCCTTTATCAACTTTTGAATACCCAATAATGATGTAGCTTCTTTTAACTTTATTGACTTTATTAGACAGAGTAAAAGTTGAGCTTGTATTGTTACTAATTCATCTTTGAAAAAAATATTATACATATTCTTAGTTCGATAAATTATATAATGCTTAGCTTTTTTTTTCCCAAATTTGCCAGTATCAACATTTTCTAATATTTCATCATCAATGTTGATAGATTCTCTTGCATATTTCAATTTAAAGTTTATATTAAAAAACAAAACCTGAACAGAAGTTCACTAAACTATATATACAAGTGTTCATCTTGTATTATCTAAATTTATGTACATACCTATAGGTGATTTGTCTTCTTCTTCAATTTCAGTTTCAACGTCTTCTGCTTCAATTTAGGTTTCAATGTCTTCTTCAACATTATGAGACAAATATATTTATATTTTTTGAAAAACATCAAATTGTAATTACAATCAATTATATTAAACAATATTTTAAATTTGAATTCTATACTTTTAATATAGAAAATATGTGCATGCATACCTGGGTGGACTTCTTCTTGTTGAAAATCTCTTTCTCCATTATCATCATTTATTTCTTCAATATTTGCACGTTCTCGTTTCTTTCTCCAATAATGATCTTTCCTTTGTTCGTTATGGAGAGTATCATCTTGAGTGCGATCAAATTTTCTGTTGCACAAACTTTTGTTTCCCATGACTTTTATAGTTATATGTAAAAGATATGTTCAACAAAGACTTCACCTTACAAAAATGCTCAACATTTATCTTTCAACATATACATTGTTATTCCAATAAAAGCTTGAACAAACATCAATTACCTTATTCAACAAAAACCAAAAAGATGTTTCAAAAATTTGTTTAGGTGCTCTAAAAAACCATCAAACAAGCGATGAATTGTATTAAATTTGTTCGGACGAAAGCATATTTATACGATTTGGCGTGAAAGGAAACGATACGACGTGTCTTTTCATTTTTTCCAACCGATGAAATTCGCTCAACCATCTTTCGGCCGAAACCAGGTTTTTTCCGCCGAAAACCTTGGAAACCATTTAGCTTTGACGGTTTCCATTAGAATTTAGTCTTTCGGCCGAAAACTAGAAATTGGGACTGTAAATAGAAACCAAAGAATTTCCTCAAGCTTGCTTGAACTTTGGAGGTTGCGGACTCCTGCAAATACTCAAAAATTGGTTTCAAAAATGACACTAGCATTTGCAAAATTGAATCTACTTTCAATTCCTATAATTTGTTTTCATTTTCATTATTTTTATCTAATTTTATTTAATTTTTTAAAAATATCACTGCATAATATTTTCAGCATACATTATGATTCAATGAAATGAAATATCTTTATCTCTAAAAATACACAGTGACAATTTTAGAAAAAATTATATTCGTAATCCTTAAATTGTTCTTTTCAAAAGGGTATTTTTAGATTTTTCTTTTAAGTAAAAATTAAGATAGATACAAGGTGGAGGAAAACATGTGTCTAAAATATACAATGTTTTCATCTTGGTCAACTTCAAAAAATTCTAGAAATTATAATATTCATCCGTTAGATTCAAAATTATAGTCATAATAAAATAGAGTTTCTGTATATTGTTGCAGTATATTTCATTTGTTAAAAAAATAAGTTTAATAATAGATACATTGTTGGAGGAAAAATTAACTCATTATCATTCCTTTCATGTTTAAGGAACATACTGTTAAACAATTGTCAAATTGACATATCAAATCTTAAAAAACAAAAATTGAAAAATAGTCATTGGAAAGATAACAAAATTCTCCACAAGTTTTGTTTTTACTTTAAAGTCAAATTCTAAACAAAAAAAATAGTTTTGTATGCCGAAAGTTGTAGAACTTGTGAAAATATAGTTTTTTTTTCTCATAAAACAAGAAAAATAGACACCCATATTCATGATTTCACCCGAGTATCCAAATTAAGTGAGACCCATTGCATTGGATAGTGGACGGTCTATAGTATCTACGGTGAAATTATTAGAATATGATATCATATATTGTGCTCTTGGCACACTTTACAAGTATGCTCTCCTGGAAAGGAGAAAAATAAGCAAGGCGTGGGGAAGTCACCATAACTTCCACTTGACACATAAAAAATTAACCAGACCTATGGAATTACAGAGAGGACATATCAAAGAACTACATAATGAAATTGCAGACCTAGAAGGGATGAAATTGTAAAGATACAACATATGAAAGTTCAGCTAGTAGAACAACCTCCGAATCAGGGTTTAAAAGGTACAAACATGTTCCAGCATATCTAAACATAGGAGCTATCGTTATTGGTCAATGCTACAACCTAGGGAATGTGTGGTTCTTCCATGTACTTAGAGTATATTGGAAGGCCCCTTTCAAATGATTTCACATTAGACAACACTATTACGGATTTGAGCTCCCACGTACCTAGCGTATATCAAGAGACCCCCTAGAATTTTGATACTTACCGAGTAAACCTTTTGGTCATATTGTTTCTATAGTACACCAAGAAAAAAACTAGGGGAGATCACTCTCTAGTACCTGGGTAGTTAGATAGTATGACTAGGGGCATGGCCAAGCCTCCTTAGTTAGTGCCCTGAGATATTGGGCCAAGTACTATTGTTGGACCCTACATGTATATCAAAGATCTATAGCACCTGACACTCCCTTGTCTGTGAGGAGCTCTCCCTAAGTCAGTTAGGAATTCCTACCTTGAATTGATACTTGTCCAACATGCCACCAAGAAAGGGAACTTCTAAAACAAATAATCCTTTAGCCAACCCTACTTGGACTCTTGATGAAGGTGAAGAAATGTGCAGGGACATAAATGATTTACAAAATAAGGAAGTAACAAAAGATTAACTACAAGGGATGATGGATTTAATTGAAGCTAAGATAGAAGCAATAATTGATACTAATATGGATGGTTTAAAAGGGGAGATCATGGAAGGATTAAAATTTTTTCTAATAGAGAGGCCACTTGAAAGTGACAATGTATCCGATGAAATTCACGATGAGGACAAAAGGAAGATGAATCAAGACTGGAGAAACTCCAACTTTGGGTTGAATAACAACAACTTTCCTAAGATTGATATGAGGAAGTTTGATGGCAAGGATACAACCACATGGATACTCTAGATGAAGCAGTTCTTTGATCTAAATGATGTGCCACACACACAAGGTATGAATTGCATCTTTATATTTAGAACCCAATCAATTTGTGTGGTATCGATGGATATGTTCTTGCAAATCACTTTTCACTTGAAAACTTTTCAGGGAAGAAATGATAGCACACTATGAGGATACAAGGAGAAATACCTTCTTTATCCAATTCATAAATCTCAAGAAAAGTGGTTCAGTTGTAGAGAACATTGAGAAATTCCAAAGATTGAATATAAAGGTGATGTGCAAAGCTCTTGTCTTGACCATACTATACTTCATAAAAACCTTTATTGTGGAATGTGATGCCTCAAGAAATGATATTGGTGTGGTTCTAATGCAATAAGGAAGGCCCCTTGCTTTTGAAATTTGGTCACTCAAGGGAAATGATTTACACAAACCCATTATGAGAAGAAAATGATGGCAATACTATATTCATTGAAGAAATGGTGCCCTTACCTAATAGGTAGGCACTTCAAGGTCAAATCAGATCATCATAGTCTTAAATACTTCTTGGAACAAAGATTATCTTTAGAAGAACAACAAAAATGGGTGACCAAGATGTTGGGTTATGATTTTGAAATAATCTACAAAAAAAGGAAGCAAAATGTTGTGGCAGTTTCACTCTCAAGAAAGGATGAATATGTTGAGGCCTTTCTATGTGCTATCTTTATCATCCAACCTGATTGGGTAACATAATCAAGGGATGAATGGAAGAATGACAAAAAAGTGTGGACTCTCATTCAAAGGTTGCAGCATGATTTTAGTGCATCAGATACATTTACATGGAAACATGATTCACTATGGTACAAAGATTTCTTATATTTAGATAATAACTCCCAACTAAAACAAAAGGTAATTTTGGAATTACACACCTCTCCGGTAGGAGGGCACTCAATATTTTTGAAAACCTATCACAGGATCAAGAAGGAATTTTTTTGGGATGGACTTAAAATTGATGTTCAAAGGGTTGTGATAGAATGTTTGGTTTTCCAACAAAATAAGGTGCATACAATTAATACCCCAAGTATTTTACAATCATTAGCCATCCCAAGTCAACATTGCAAGGAGGTTTCCATGGATTTCATCACAGGGTTACCAAAGTATGAAGGAAAGGGTGTCATCATGGTTATTGTTGATAGACTAACCAAGTGCACACACTTTTATGTACTCTCTTGTTCTTTCAAATAAAATACAGTTGCCACCACATTCATGGATGTAGTTAAAAAGCTACATGGAATCCCAAAGATTATTGCAAGTGACAGAGATCCCATCTTCACTGGAAATTTTTGGACAGAGTTATTTTCTTGTTTAGGTACTCAATTGGCTCGTAGCTCATCTTATTATCCTCAATATGATGGACAAATTGAGATAGTGAACAAATGTTTGGAAGGATACCTTCGTTGCTTTGTCTTTGATAAACAAACACAATGCTTCAAGTGATTACCCTCAGTAGAATGGTGTTATAACACTTCCTTTCATACCACAAAAAAAATGACACCATTTATGGCGTTCTATGGATATCACCCACTGTCCATCACTTCTTCTCTAAAATAAAAATCTAAGGTTCAAGTAGTGGATTATCACATCGAGTATCAACAACAAGTTCTCCAAATATTAAAGGACAACCTGACCATGGCACAAAATTACATGAAACAACAAGTAGATCAACATCGTAGTGAAAGAAGTTTTGAAGTAGAGGATTGGGTATTTTTAAGACTACAACCATACAAACAGATGTCCCTTAAGCAATCTAAGAAGGATAATAAATTTTCAATAAGGTACTATGGGCCTTGTTATCACACAGTTTGTAGCTAGGAGTAAAGGCTATAAGGTAGAAGGCCAAACTTGTGTAACAAGAACCTATCCCACCCAATGTCACTACGATGGGTAGGTTCTTTCTCTTTAGGGAGGTTAGACCCAGGGGAGACGTCCTCAGTGACTTGGGGTTTTGAAAGGGAAAAGAACAAAGGACAAGGACAAATTACCCTTTCACAAGTCACCACCCAAAGATAGTCCCGGCTAAATATCCAATAATAAAGTAAATCCCCAATGAAGAACACGTGCCTGGAACAAAGCAACAACAAACTAATATATGCAAGCTAGATTTCAAAGGGTTAGTACTTCATAAGACTGTTTGATAAATGTATATGAGCAATATAGCAATAAATGTTGACGAAATCAATGTTTATTAATAGAAATAAAAAGATATGACACTCCACCAATAAATATTGGAACAATGTGGCATTCAAGGTAACCAATAAACACTCTATTCAATTAATGCTTAAACCACCATTCAATTGCTCTTAAAACAAGACATTGCTGCATCAAAGATGAAATAACCAAAGATGACGTCAACAACCTAGGGTTAGTAGGTTAGGGTTTCAATTCAAAAAAGGTTTGAGAGTGTTTTAGATCCAATTCTACTTTAATGTTGGAGGTCTAAGATCAGTGCCTCAGGGTTAATGGAGTCAATTTAGTAGAGGACACAAGGGTTGAAGGAAGACGACTAAGGACTAGAGGGAAGAGTTATGAAGTGCTGCTATGGAAGGGCCTCAGAATCAAATCCGTAGGGGAGAGAGGTTCACTACGGTGTTGCTAAAGAAAGGCCTCATGCTCTCTCCTCCTTCCTTAGGTTGACTTGGAAAAAATGGCTAGCATGAAAGATAAATCAAGACAAGAGAGTGCAATGAGGGAGAGTGTTGCTACAACAAGGCTCTATAATCAAACTCTAAAAGAAAAATGGCCCTAGGTGTATATAACCTAGGCCTAGGATGTATCCTCCTTATTGACCTTTGGAAGGTATAACTAGCTAATAGGGAAGAAAAGGAGAAGAGTGTAGCAAAGGCTAGGCTCTTTTCCTTCTTCAATGGCTGAAAAGTTTCTCTTTTAGGGGACTTGAGACAAGGACCTACTTCTATGCTTTTCACCTAGGGTTTTGATTCAACAAATTATAAATACATGTAAGAAAATAAGACTACAACCATTCAATCAAGAAGTTTTGCAAAAAAATACTTACAATTCATCAAGAAATAACCATGCAAACCCTAGTTGTAACACCGTCCTTCAAGAGAAACACCATAAAATGCCAAGAAATGCCTTCCTTCAACAAGTGTGCCTCACTAAACCAACAAAATACCCAAGTAGGGTGCTAAAAATTAGACCTCACTAATGAGTGAGTGATGAATCATGATAAAATGAGGCTAAAACTCCTCAATATATAGTGTATGAATGACCTAATTTACTTTTTAGGTCATAAAAAGGTTGACAAGGCTAGAATATCAAAAGTAATATTGGTTTACATTAAATTTTCATTATAAATCCCTAACTGAGAAAAGGTAAGACATCAATCCCCCCTGAGGGAGATGCTAGCCCTTTTTAGGGCCAGTGCAACATTAAAGAGAAAAATGTTAGCCCTATTTGGGCCTCTCCATCATGCCACATGTGCCAACTGCCCTGTCAAACTGTCATATGCTCAAGGTGACGTCCTGGGCCATCCAGGGAAAACGTTTCATCTGAAGTGGGTCAACCTCCCTAGGCCGAGCTCTGCCAAAGTGCCCCTGATGGAACATCCTCTTCTTCTTCGGTGAAAAACCCTGATCAAACACCGTCCTATCTCTTCTCCTTGATGGGGTTTCAGCATCCATATGGTGGTCTCTTCAGCCCCATGGAGGTCTGAACTGATCATCTCCCCATGTGTACCGGTCCAAATGGTACCTGTCCATCGGGCATGGTCCTACACATCAAAAAATACGCCCTACATGGGATCATTAGTCACATGGATCATAGCAATGTCAATCATATTTCATCATTAATATTATCAAACATATGCATAAAAACCCTGATACATTGGTCAATAGCTCAAAGACATTACAAAAACCTACAATACAAGACTGGGGAAAAAGACAAGATGTCCTATTGGGCTAGTATCCACAAGAAAAGGAAAGTCTCTAGGAAGGTTTCATCCAAGCCATACAAGTGAGGTGATGTGGCTAGGGGATGTCCAGACATGTGGGTGAAGTGAGAGCCAGGGATGCATAATGTTATCTGTGGGTGCCTTTGTAGAAGGTGAGTTGTACCTGTCATGGATGCAATTTTTTCCAATCCTGTTCTTGCCTTTATTATTTTCTTTTATTTGCTTTTTCTTCTTATTTTTCTTTTTTTCTATCCAAGGGCTAACTAGAGGACACTGCATTGGCATGGTGACCAGAGCTGACAGTGTTACCCACAAGTAATTTCATAGAGATGAGAAGGTTGGCTCGTGATGAGACCCCCTTTCCCTTGGCCATACAACCAAATGTCATTTCCCTGGCGTGGTAACCAAATTATGGCAATGTCATACTGTTAGGTACCCATGAACCTAATAGGCTGGCTCGTGATGAGACCCCCTATCCTCTTGACTAGGTCTTGTTTGTTATTTTTTGGGTCCCTCTTGTTTTTTATTGAGAGACATTTTATTGCCTTCTCAGAGATCCCTGGGTGAAGCATATCGAGGTTTTATTTCTAGGCTTTTATCTTTTATCAGCTGCTTTTACCTTCTGGGTCTTTAGCCCCTTCTTCCCATGAGATAAGGTGCAATCCTACAAACAGGTCAACCCAATGCCCAGACAAGGGGAATGGGATAAATGAGTGGGAGATAAGATGAAAGCAGTGGTGCTATGATGGGAGCGGACGATGGCTTTTCAAAAATCACCCTAGTGGAAAACCAAGACCTATGGGCACAGGCTTGCTAGGGCACCCTGTCAATCTCCCCAAGCATGATCAACCGGGCTAATGTAAGATCCAAGCAGTTTTTAGAGGTAAAAGGAATCAAATACATATATTTAAATGTTTCAATGATTAAAGGTGACACATACCATGATACCTGGACCAATTACCTCATGGAGCAAGAACCTCTTCTAATACAGGACCAAGCCGATGGTGATGGATGCTGCTACTGCTGACAAGATAAAGCTGATGTAAGAAGAAAAGGATGGGCCCTCTAGGTCCATGCTCAGGTCAATCCTGCTCTCGGTACTCCATGTCTAAGACCTATGGGCCTCGAGACATGATCTCCTAGTTATCCCTACAAATTGGGGATAACAGGCCTTATAAAGTGTTGGAAACGATTGGTACTATGGAATACACATTGTATTTTACCGCATCTTCGTGAGTACACCCATTTTTCTATGTTCCATGCTTAAAGAATGTTATAGGTCACAAGATCCTAGTTCAAACTATATTTCCATATCTTAACAAGGAAGGAAAAATCATATTGGATACTGAATCTATCACTCACAAAAGAATTCTCCACCTAAGGAATAAATCCATTTTAGAGTATCTCATTAAGTAGAAGAAACTACCTATTGAATATTCCACTTGGGAAGATGAGTCTTTTATACAAAAGAATCCATAATTACTCAAGCATTGCGAATAACACTTGTCTAAAGGGAGGGGAATGCTAAGCCCTAAATAATGGCACATTACCCCTTAATTAGGGCATATTACATTAGTATTTTTATTCTATTTATGTCGGCTTGGGTCCATTATTTGTAATTGTACCTCCCAGTCTCTTATATATACCAAGGAGACCTTTTCATTTGGAAACATCTTATATTGGTGAATTCATATGATGTATAAGGAGGTTTCCCCCTATAATAGGTTCATTATCTGAACATCTCTCTTTTTCAAGGTGTTGAGTTGTAACATACCCGACCATGCACATGCCTAGGATACTCTACTTAAACAGATTGCAATACACCCAACCACTAGCAGGTAGGGCATGATGCAATCCCAAGACTCATTTCTCTTATATGAGTTCGAATTATAACAACATTTAATATGAAATCAAGAAGGAATAAACCACATGCATTAATCAAGCTCCAAGCTACAACATACAGAATTAAGCAACATGTCATGCACAACAATTAATCAATAGACGAGAACATTAAAAATGCATATCTCAGAAATAATTAAATACAAAACGGAATAACATTATAAAGAGAACACAAAGAGCACTTATATTTCAAGTAAACATTCACCAACGGGTTGGAGACCAAGGACGTTCCTCCCAACCATACACATTGTTGTTCATTTACTCTCAACAACAGGTCACCCCTGAGCCAGGGCCATGAATCCACAAGGATCGTTCCTAGGACAAATCTAAAATACAAAATATTTGGATAACTAGTTCTGAGGTTTCCCAACCACACAACAAATCGTAATTTCTATCTCTATTTCCCCCTCAACCTGCACAACCCAAAGAAATGAAGAGCTTTCTCTTTGATGCAGTCCTTGAGGTTGTTCCATTTCTCTCTAGGGCTCCAATGCTACTGGTCAGGAAATATCCCTATTGGAACTCCAAGGATTCTCAGTTGTGGATATTTCTATTTGAACTTCCATCAAACTCATGCACACGAGCATCCACACCCTCCTAGAATGATCAGTAAAATATTACAACCATTCAACAATGTAGCTGTGAAGAGGAAGAAAAACAAGGAAACAAGGGGAAGAAGATGAACCATAGGAAGAGAGACCCCCAACTTCCCCCAAAGATACCCTCATGTACCCATTCATATCCATGCTCAGACCAAGAGCACACAAATTCAATAAGAATGAGGCTCCCAAATATGAAAGAGTGAGAAGGGTGTACAATGAATGAATAAAAACAAGTGAACCCCCAAACAAACCAAAGATGGGTTTATATAATTACTTGGAAATAAAGAACCATATATCCTTCCCCAAGAATCCCATGTAACCACGTTTCTCAATAAAATCAATTATGGTAAATAAAAATAATAATAAAAGACTTATCCCCTTAAGCCCCCTCTCTCGTGGAATCATAGCCCCCTGTCTCTTTTGTCCTTGTCCATCTTTCAACCATCAGTGTATTTTTATTAATATATATGAAGTATTACATTTACTAAGAACTTTGTCCCCTTTTTTACTTTACCGGATCACCAACCTAAGTCACAGTTACATAATACATTATAGTTCATAAGGGTTAAAACTGGGATTTTACATCCGCCTCCCCTTATTTTGGCATTGTCCTCAATGCACAACACCATTCCAATGTTATTAACATTACAAATCTAGGCTCTTTGGGCTTAATCCACACAAGGAATCCAACCAACTCTTATATACCTAAGCATTCTAACCTAAAATTAAACATGTATACATAGGCATTCCGACCCAAAACATGTATAGTGATCTTCATAATTTATATTTATGGCAGCAGTTACAACTAGCAAGATTTCCTTTCCTCTCATCCCTTCAAAACCCAAATAAATGAACCCCTTTCTCTGCCATGCAATCCCTCAAATTATTCCACTTCTCTCTAGGGCTCCATTGCACTCGACCAGGGAGTTTCAGAGTTGCGACTTCAAGAACTCTAGATGCAACAAGTCCACTGGAATTTCTTCATTCCATGGCTTCATCATTGAGCTCGATTTCCTTCTGGTTTTATTTTTCGTGAGCTTCCAAATTCAATAGCCATCATCTCACCTGTATTATAAAAATACAGTCATCATGAGATACTGTTATAATAATTTCAATAATAAATGTCAAATATGTTTTATACAGAAAAATAAATAAATTCCAAGCATGCGCTTTCTGCTCATAATGTTTGGATCTGCAATTGTAGATATTAGTATTCCTTATGGGCTTACATCCCTACCATATTCAAGACCATCCTACTTAAAATTTCCTTGATTTACATTTAGACAAAACAACTTGACAGTAATTTATTAAATTAAAATTCCCAAAACCATTTCATGTAGGAAAACAAAACTTCCAAACATGAGCTTTTTCTCATAATAATTTGGCTCTTACAACAATAGGCACTGGTCTTCTTTATGGACTTGTAACACTACCATATTCAACACCCTTTCTTTTTTCAATTTCAACATTCCTCAGCCAAACAAATTGGCAATATCTCAGGTAGAAACTATATATATATTCATGTAAACAAGTGATCTCAGAATTTTTTTCTACTACAATTCATTTACTTCCATCGATCCAACTATCAATTGGAATGATCTCATAATTACATACACATGTATTATCAACCACTACTTTCCATAAATATCACTCTGTCTCTCCCAACAAAGCTTTTCTGTAATTTCTTATTATGTAGCTACCTTAACCTGCAACTTTCGTGTTGTCATTTCTAACAATTCCTGAAAGTTTTTCAACTTCATGAGTTAGAAATACTCACATCATTTCATCTATTATCATAGGAATTTCTATTCTATATAATATATACATGAATTCACCTAATTCTTTTAATGACTCATGTATGTTATGATCCAAAATACTCAAAATGTCATAAAATAATAGAAGTACATACCATGTACAGAATATCAACATGGAGCACAACTCCAATATAGATAAGTTACACAATAACTCCTTAAAGAATAGGGGAACCCCCTCCAAATAACCCAAAACCATTCATACTCATAATTCCCCTCCCAATAATGAATACATTATCTCTTATATATAGATATTCACACTTGCACATGAGACCCCTTTATCACTAGGTCGACCCTATTACATATGTATTTACACATTACATATACATTTTGTTGGATTACTGAGAGGGGGGGTGAATCAATAATAGTGTAATTATAATCCTTTTTCTTCAAATAATCCAAGTGTTATATCGATGTACAATTATTGTCCAATAATGAGCAATAAGAAATGAATAATCACACACATACACAATACACCATTTTTTTATGTGGAAACCCAAATCGGGAGAAAACCCCATAATTCTTTTTCTTACATGTCTTGAAGAATTACATTCATTGGAAGCACCATCTTCCTTTGTTTTCTAGCTGCAACTGGAAGGAGTCTCCAACCCCCTAGTTTCTTAGGCTACAACCTGAGGGAAGCTCCAACTCCCCAATTCTCTGGCTACAACCAGAAGGATGATACAACCCCCTATGATCTCTGGCTACAACCACTTGTCCTTGCCTCGTCCAACTGCCCTGAAGTAGAAGTATAATGATGGGACCACTGTCACACTATCACTATGAGATATACTTCTACAAACATGTACTATTAAACCTAAACCATGCATCAACCATGCATCAACTTGTACCTCAACCTGTACCATAAACAAGTGCATCAACCATGCACCAACCTGAACCAAACAATCTGTAATCAACTTGTACCATAAACAAGTGCAACCAAGTATGTACCAATCATGTGTCAACTACTCATCAACTATGACTCATCAATATGTACCAACATCATCAACTATACACCTCATGTATGTGCCAACTCATCAACTACTTGTCTCAAGCAAGTACCCAACTTGTACCTCAACCAAGATCCCTCATCAATTTTATCATACAAATATTATTTATAACTCTATAATAGACCTGGTGTATATGATCACATACCTACAAACCTTCCTTAACTTTAAACAATAAGAGACTACCATTTACATCAAACTTTTCTTTAGTCTCACATGACTAGTTTTGGATTAGTCAACAACCCTAACTTGAAATAATCATAACTTTGTACTTGTAATGAATAAATATCTGAAAATGATACAAAATTTTCTTCAGTGTGTTTTATTCAATTCCTCCAGGTGTCACTACTTGGAACCTCTCAAAAAAGTAGTTATAGAAAAAATGACATTCCTCGCTGAATTCTGGCTTATTCTAGAGAGCGACCTTGTAGAGAGTGCCCCACATGGAATATTTGTTGAATCGATCTGAAACTGTTACAAAGAACAATAAATACTGTACTCTAACCAACACATTTTTTATTACTTGATTTGGATTTTTTATAAGAAGTTATGATGTTTTTACCTGAAACACCTGTTTTTTACTAGTTTCAGGACTAGCCACAAACCCTATTTTCTACGGAGTGTAAGTCCAAAAATACAACGACCCACAAGATGAATTTTTTACCATAGATACTTGGATATGTTTCCTCAATGGAATAGAAATTTTACGTTCTGAATCATTCTATAAAAATAATTATTTTGAAAATGGTGAGATGATCTGTAAATAAGATACCTTAGAAAACATCATCAAAAGAATTTATCCTTCCTTGAATTCCAACCTTCTTTTCTTCTCCTTCCCTCAAAAATTCGGCTCAGATATACTTTGGCTACCTCATACACCTATATGTATTCAATGTGCTCAATTGTATATAAAATGAGAGAGCCTTTCCTCTTATTTATACATTCCAAGTAGCTTCCTTAAAAACATCTCCTAGGTCACTTTGCCCACTTTCCTTATTTTAGGGTTAACCCACTTCTAATTTCTCCATTAAATTTATTATTTAAACACTTTATTTTGTATTCACTTTGAATTATAGTACACTCATAAATTCAATTTATTATTTACCTTCTAAAATATCTCAAACCACTTTGACTACTTTGACCTTTTGGGGCTTCTAGATGACATAAGAGGGTCCTGCAACTTCGTAAGTCCATAACTCTCAAACCATGAGGAGTTATGTGACGTTCCACATACCACCAAAAATGGAATGACATGTACCATCCATATAGAATAGTATTACCTAAAAATATATCAAAACTCATACCATTATCCATAAAACAAACTTGGGTCCATTACCTAAACTTGGGTTCTCCAACTTCTCATGGCCATAACTCTCTAATCGTGAGGAGTTATGTGACATTCCACATACGAACATGAATGTAATGAAAAGAACTATCCATATAGGATAGTTTCAATGAAAAATTAACTAACCTTCATCTCATTATTCCACAAATAATCATGGGTTCTCTAACCATACTTCTAGGATAACTCATTCTACAAATTGTCTTCCCGGTAGGGCTTTCACCGTAAGGGGACCACTTTGGAGTTCATCCATTTATAATTATTATAAACCATGACAAGACAATAAAGAGTCATATTTACATCAAACAATCTTGGGTCCATTACCCAACCTTTGTGCTATGGGGATTTCTTCAAGGGTTAACATCAATGACAACCATACTTAATCAACAATCTTCCCCTTTGGCATTGATGGCAACACTCTGATGCAATACTAAAATCATATCACTCATGATCCCCCTAGAACCATGCCTCTATCCTCTACATCTGATAAATATTCTCCCCCTGGAACCATGCCTCTGTCCTCTGCATCTTACAAATCTCTCCCCCTTTGTCATCAATGGAAAATGTATCTTTCCATCCAGGGTTGCTCCCCCTGAATGAACTGTCTTCTTATGGTCCTTCCTCGTGTACATCTAATACATATAAGATAAGCATTCAAAAGCATTAATTTTGGAGTAGAAATAACTCTAAGTCTCTGGAGAAGATAATCAAACAATTTTCATGGATGTGGTTTTGTAAAGATGTCTTCCACTTGTTCTTTTGTGCCCACATACTCAACTTTGATGTTCTTTTCCGCAACCTGTTCCCATAAAAAGTGATACTTGATTGGAATGTGCTTCATCTTGGAGTGCATCACTAGATTCTTTGAGATACTGATGGTGCTTGTATTATCACAATAGATTGGAATGGCCTCATCATACTCAACCTGTATATCTGTCAGATTTTGTTTCATCCAAATAACGTGTGTACAGATTGATGTTGTTGTAATGTACTCCGCCTCGACTGTATATAAGGATACTGATGATTATTTCTTGCTTATCCATGATACTAAAAACTTACCCATGTAGAATGCTACTCCATTGGTGCTTCGTCGGTCATCAATGCAACCTGCCCAATCTACATCTGTGTAGGCAATAAGTGATAGATTCTTTCCTTTTGGATACCATAATCCAAACTCTTCTGTTCCTTTGAGATATATGAAAATACTCTTCACTACTAATATATGTGATTCCTTTGGTGCTGCTTGAAATCGTGCCACCTATCTAACTGCCTGCATTACATATGGTCTGGATGATGTCACATATAATAGGCTACCAATCATTGACCTGTATTGCCTCTGATCTGTAGACTTCAAATCATCATATTTTCTCAACTCGCAATTGGTTTGCATGGGAGTGATAACCGGTTTGAAATATTCCATACCAAACCTTTTTATAATTTCTCTAATATACTTGGTTTGAGAAATAAAAATTCCTTGGTTTCTTTGGCATATTTGAAGTCCCGGAAAGAAGGATATTTCTCCAAGTAACTAAATTTCAAATTCATTCTGCATATCTTTTGCAAATTTCTGGCTTAACCTGTCATCATCACTACCAAAAATAATATCATCAACATAAAATTCAATTAATAAAATATTACCTTGACTTACCTTGATGTAGAGGTTGTTCTTTGCACTTCCTTTTTTGAACCCTGCCTATTGTGGATACTTATCCAGTCTAGAGTACCATGCTCTAGGAGCCTGTTTTAGACGATATAAGACCTTATTTAATTTACACACATAATCTACGTTTTTTGACAAAAAAATCCTTTTGGTTGTTCAATGTAGACTTCTTATTCAAGTTCCCCATTTAGAAAATATGATTTTACATCCATTTGATACATTTTAATATTTTTGGAGCATGCATAAGCTAAAAGAAAACATATTGCTTCCATTCTGGAAACTAAGGAAAATGTCTCTTCAAAGTCGATTCCTTCAACCTGTTCATATCCTTTACATACCAATCTAGCTTTGTTCCTTGTAACCTGTCCATCTTCATTCAATTTATTCCTAAAGACCCACTTTGTTCTGATCACATTCTTATTCTTTTGTCTTGGAACCAATTCCCAAGTGTCATTTTTCTGTATTTGATCCAATTCTTCATCCATGGCCTTATTCCAAGATTCATCCTTGATGGATTCTTCAAAACAATTTGGTTCAATTGTAGATAAGAGTGATAGGTGTGTTTGTTCTAGTGAATGGATTATTCTTCTAGTCTCAACTCCTGCATCTTTGTTTCCGATAATCTGATCTGAAGGATGATTCTTATGTACTCGTTTACTGGGTGTCTTTGGAGAAACTTGTTGAAATTTCTTTTCTTCTTATGTCATATTCTCTTCATCTTCCTCTTATACTTCATTTTCATCTTCTGCTTCTTCTTCTAAGGATTGTTTCATTGATTCATTTTCTTCCTTTGATTCTGGTCCTCCTGTTTCATCAATTGATACATTGATTCTTTCCACAAATTTGTTCAATCTTATATTGTAACACTTGTATTATTTCCTCGTACTTGAGTAACCAACAAATAATCCTTTGTCTACATGAGAGTGAAACTTTCCCATTCCACCATCTTCTCTTTTGATATAGCATTTTATTCCAAAAACTCTGAAGTGATTTGCATTTTTTGGTGTTCCTTTCCATAGTTTGTAAGGAGTTTTGTTAGTGTTGTTTCTGAGCATTACTCTTTTTTGAATGTGAACATTTGTATGCACTGCCTGTGTCCAAAAAATATTTTTCAATTTTGAATCCATTAACATTGTTCGAGCCATTTATTGTACTGTCTTGTTCTTTCTTTCAACAACTCCATTCTATTGAGGTGTCCTAGCAATGGAGAATTTCCATTTTATTCCATTATTTCTGCAGTAGTCCATAAATTCCTTTGAGGTGAAATCTCCTCCATTATCAAATATCAAGCATTTTATTTTTGAATCCATTTCATTTTCAACCATTTACTTGTAGATCTTGAAGTTTTCAAAAGCTTATAACTTATTCTTGAGAAATAAAAATGCAGTCATTCTTGTATAATCATCAACTAATAACATGAAGTATTTCTCACCTTTTAATCCCTTTGTTTTAGTTGGTCCAACTAGATCAGTATGCACAATTTCTAGTGGTATTGTCGTTGAATATTCCTTTGATTTAAACCTAATCTTTGTTTGATTTCCTTGTTGAGAATGCTTGCATAAAGTGTTGGTTGGTTTCGTGATCTAGAGAATTTCTCTGACTGCTTCTCTTTTGCTGACTTTGACAAGGTTATCAAAATGTATGTTCCCCATTATTCTGTGCCATAGCCAAATTTCATATTTATTTCGTAGACAACATTGTTCATTTCCAATTTCACTTAACACAAATATGTTGCTTGAAGTTCTTCAGCTGTAGCGTCCAATTTTCCTGAACCTTATTTTCTTATCTGACACTTTTGTGAATCGAAAGTAACTTTATGACCTTGGTCACATATTTGACTCAGACTTAGAATATTATGTTTCATATCTTCTACTAGTAGAACATTTTCTACCTTTTCATTATTGTTCCCAATTCAGATTGTGCCTTTTCCAATGATTTTTTTTTAATCATCATTTTCAAAGGAGACTGATACATCTCTTTCCTTTCATAATGTAAGAAACTTGTCTCTATCACTTGTCATTTGTTTTGAACATCCATTGTCAAGATACCAACCACGTTTCTTCTGCTTAGCTGTTAGAGAAATTGTGCATTCTTCATTTCTATATTGATCTTGCTTTCTTATCCATGTCATTTTCTGAGGTTCCTGTCTATGACTATTGTTATTATGTTGAGGTTCTTTAGGAAGGAATGCCATTTTGCAATCTTTGGCCACGTGTCCAAAATTGTTACATTTGTAACATTCCACTTCAATGCTCAAATATTCAAACCTGTTGTAACTTCTTCTCTGTGTTTCACTAGGTCTTATTGAATAACCCCTTTGTGTATGACTCTCAAAGTTGTTATTGTTCCTGTTGTTATCTCTGCAATTCACCCTATTGTTATCTCTGAAATTCACAACTTTATGTCCAAAATTATTACATACATAACATAAACCAAAAAATATAGTTTGATACCTGGGAGTTGAACATCTTCTGAAAGGAGGTGCTTTTATGAATCCTTCTTCTTCTTGAGGCCTATCTGTCTATTGTTGATTTTGAAATCTGAATCTTCTTGGTGGAGGAGTGTCCCTGTAATATTCCTTGTATATCTTCCTATCCCCTTTGATTGTTTCTGCATAAATCTTTGGATATGTTTCTTGCTTTGTTGTTTTGGAGCTTGATCCCTTTTCTGTCTGATTGTATCCAAGTCTGAACTTGTCAAGATGAGATTTTTGACTATTGATAATGTCATCCAGAACTTTTGAGATATTATGCATATTTTTCTTTTGAATATCCTTTCATAGTGTGACAATATATGCTTCCAAGTTTCCAATTATCCTTTCCTTTTCTTCTAGATTTTCTTTGAGTGCTTCATCAATTCTTTTATCTTCTTTTATTTGAATCTTCAATTTTGTGATCATTTGTTCTAGTTCTTGAGTATCATTTTTCTTGTCTAGTTCTGCTTGTAGTTTCTTGTTTTTCTTCTTTTCTCTTCTGATAACTTCTATGACACACATTAATTCTTCTCGATAGTCAACTTCTGTTTATTCAATTTCTTCTTCGACTTCTTCATATTCTTTTCCGACTTCTTCATATTCTTCTTTGTCAGAGTCTTTTACTGCCATGAATAGAACTCTTCATGTCTCACTGTCACTAACTTCATCTTCATCCGATGATGAGATGCCTTCTATGGTGCATAATCTTTTCTTGAAAAATTTCTTTGTAGTTGTTTTTCCTTTGTATGTGTGTTTTCCTTTTGAGTAACCTTCATCATTTCTATTTTTCTTATGAGGACATTTTTTAGCAAAATGATCAATACCATCACAATCAAAACAAATTAAAGGAAGCTTACCTCTATACCTATCGTCGGTTCCCTTGTTCAGTCTTTTGACAAAGTTGGCCACTTCTTCATCATCTTTCGAGACGTCACTGATGTTGTTATATTATTCTTGTTCCTTTTTCTTTTTCTTTGATCTTTTGGATGCTTTGAAGGCTTCTTCTTTTACATCTAGATTTTCCTGTTCAGTTCTCATTTCATATGTTGTGAAGATTCCATGCAGTTCATCCATGATTATTGAGTTTAGATTTGATCTTTATTCTAGTGCTTATATCTTAGGGTTAAATCTCATAGGAAGAGATCTTAGTACCTTTTGAACAATTACGGATTCTTGGGTTTCTTCTCCCAATCCTATGATTGCATTCACTGTTTCATCGACTTGTAAGAAGTAGGTTGCAATATTCTCATATTCCTTCATTTTTAGTTGTTCGAACTAACCTCTGTAAGTTTGAAGCTTTGTTGCTTTGACTTTTGTATCTCCTTCATGATTATTTGGAAGCTTGTCCCAAATCTCTTTAGCGGATTCACAATGTGCAAATTTGGTGAATACCGTATCACTGAGACCATTCAAAAGTGCATTTTTTTCTTTGGAATTATTATCACTGAGTTCCACTACTTTGTCATTTGTTGGTGGAACTGTTGGTGCTGTGTATCCATCTACAATTGATTCCCAAACTAGAAATCCCTATGCTTGTATATATGTCTTCATCCTTTTGCTCCAAAAAGCATACTTTTTTCCATCAAACTATGGTATTCCATTTTTACACAAGTTGGTACTCTCCATGATCTACCTTTCAGTGGTTAAATTGATTTTTGAAGGAACCTTCTCTAATACCAATTTTTGGATTACTGAGAGGGGGGGTGAATCAGTAATAGCATAATTATAATATTTTTTATTCAAATAATTAAGTGTTATATCGGTGTACAATTATTTTCCAATAATGAGAAATAATAAATGAATAATCACACACATACACAATACACCATTGTTTTACATGGAAACCCAAATCGGGAGAAAACCACAGAATGTTTTTTCTTATATGTCTTGAATAATTACATTCATTGGAAGCACCAACTTCCTTTGTTTTCCAGTTGCAACTGGAAGGAGGCTCTAACCCCCTAGTTTCTCAGGCTACAACCTAAGGGAAGCTCCAACTCCCAAATTCTATGGATACAACTAGAAAGAGGCTACAACCTGTTATGTTCTCTGGCTACAATTGGAAGGTGGCTACAACCACCTATCCTTGCCCCGTCCAACCACCCTGAAGTAGAAGTAGAATGATGGAATCACTGTCACACTATCACTATGAGATATATTGTTCTAAACCTATACCAATAAACCTGAACAATGAATCAACCTGTACCTCAACCTGCAACCAAACTGTACCATAAACAAGTGCATCAACCATGCACCAACATGTAACATAAACAAGTGCATCAACCATGCACCAACCTGTACCAAACAATATGTAATCAACCTGTACTATAAACAAGTGCAACAAACCATGTACCAAGTATGTACCAATCATGTTTCAACTACTCATCAACTATAACTCATCAATATGTACCATCATCATTAACTATACACCTCATGTATGTGCCAACTCATCAACTACTTGTCTCAACCATGTACCCAACTTGTACCTCAACCAAAATCCCTAATCAATTTCATCATCCAAATATGATTTATAACTCTGTCATAGAACTGGTGTATATGATCACATACCTACAAACCTTCCTTAACTTTATACAACAAGAGACTAGCATTTACATCAAACTTTTCTTTAGTCTCACATGACTAGTTTTGGATTAGTCAATAACCCTAACTTGAAATAATCATAACTTTGTATCTGTAATGAATAAATGTATGAAACTAATAAAAAAATTTATTCAGTTTGTTTAATGAAATTCCTCCAGGTGTCACTACTTGCAATCTCTCAGAAAAGTAGTAATAGAAAAAATGGCATACCTTGCTGAATCTGGATTATTCTAGAGAGTGACCTTGTAAATCATTCCCTGCACAGAATATTTGTTGAATCGATATGAAAATGTTACACAACATACTAAATACTATAATATAACCAACACATTTGGTATTACTAAATTTGGATCTGTTATGAAGAAGTTATGACATTTTTACCCGAAAGACCTATTTTTGACTAGTTTCAGGACTAGCCAAAACCCTATTTTACACGAAGTGTAAATTCACAAATACAATGACCCACAAGATGATTTTTTTACCACAGATACTTGGATACGTTTCCTCAATGACATAGAAATTTCAAGTTATGAATAATTCTAGAAAAAAAGTTATTGTGAAAATGGTGAGATGACCTGTAAATAACATACCTTAGAAAGCATCATCAAAAGAATTTATCCTTCCTTTAATTTCGGCCTTCTTTTCTTACATTCCCTCAGAAATTCAGCTTAGATATCCTTTGGTTACCTCAGAAACCTATAGGTATTCAATATGCTCAATTTTATCTGAAATGAGAGAGCCTTACCTTTTATTTATACTCTCCAAGTAGCTTCCTTAAAAACATCTTCTAGGTCACTTTGCCCACTTTCCTTATTTTATTGTTAACCCACTTCTAATTTCATTTGAACAACTAAGAGGGGTGGGGGGTTGAATCATTTGTTACTTTTCTTAAACTATTATTTCCATTTTAAGCTCTTCACAGAACACTCAATGATGATCACAACGATGCAGAGAAGTAAGAAATAGAATATTAAACACCAATCACACACATGAGATATACAGAGACAGATATTTCCTGAGGAAACTCATAAAGAGAAAAATATCGTCTTCTCAATAAGATAAGTAATATTTATTTTCTTTACATTATCATACTTTTGAGCTCCAACTCCTCTTGATACTACAACCTCTGTTTTGCAAGCTGCAGCTTGTTGAGAGCACCAACTCTTTGTTTTCTCTAGCACCTACTCCCTGGTTTCTCTAACACCCACTAGAAGGAAGAACCAACTCCCTAAGTGTTCCAACACTAATTGTATGGAAGCAAAAACTTCTAGTCATATAGGTGTCAACCTGTATAACATGGAACAACAGTTCTCCCTTGCACCACCCTGCCACCCTGGTTTTTTTGGCTACAACCAGATGGAAGCTACAACTCCCTATGTTCAAGCACCAAATTGAAACTTTGAGGACACCAATCCTCCCTAGCACCTCCCAACCACTCTAAAATATAAATATTTTCTTTCTTGAATCTATTACAATGATACAATATTCATCAATGGCTTACCAGTCTCATCACTATTTTGATACACTGCTCTGCTTTGGCTACTTCAGTGTCCTCCTCCTCGCATCTTCATAGGATTTATTTTTTTCTTCTTTGTCTCTACATGCACACCTCGACTTTGTCTTCCTCTCTTAGATATGAATTTGTTTCTATGTGCTATGCTTCTTCTATACGATTCAACAGCTGTACACAACCTACTTTTACCCGCATGAATAACTCTCTCTCCAGCAACAACCTCCTCTTTGTTAAGAACCAAATATCAATATAGCATAGAAAAACCTCAGAAAAAGTACTCAACGCCTTGGAAAAGAGATAATTTCAGATAATAAGCCTCTTCGAGGGGGCAACCTCCTTTTACCCCACTTAAATGTTCAAGTACAAGATGATTCAAAATGAAAATGTCTCCTTGGTATATATATGAGACTAGGAGGTATAATTACAACTAATGGCCTAAAGCTGACATAAATAAAATAACATTACTAATACGATATGCCCCAATTAAGGGGTAATGAGCCTATATTAGGGATTAACATGCCCCTCTCCTTGAGACAAGTGTTGTCTGCAACGCTTGAGTAATTTTGGATGCTTCTGTATAAAATAATCATCTTCCCAAGTGGAATCTTCAGCCGATAGTTTCCTCCATTTAATGAGATACTCTGAAATGGATCTATTCCTTAGCTGGAGAATTCTTGTGTCAGTGATGGCTTCAGCCTCCAATATGATTTTTCCTTCCTCATCACGTTCTGGCAATATAGTTTGAACTGGGATCTTGTCGCCTATAACCTTATTTAATCATGAAACATGGAAAACTGGGTGTACTCATGAAGATGCAGACAACTCCAATTTGTATGCCATAGTACCAATATTTTGCAACACCTTATAAGGGCCATAGTACTTTGGTGATAATTTATTATCCTTCTTGGCTTGCTTGAGGGA
>ML778500.1:856277-896264 GCA_009831015.1 Picea engelmannii
AACATTTTACTTCCCCTTTTTATAGACGATTTCAAAATCATAACCCAATATCTTGGTTACCCATTTTTGTTGTTCTTCTGAAGATAGTCTTTGTTCCAAGAAGTATTTAAGACTATCATGATATTTTTTGACCTTTAAGTACCTACCTATTAGGTAAGGATGACATTTCTTCAATGAATGTAGTATTGCCATCATTTCCTTCTCATAAATGGGTTTCTGTAAGTCCTTTCCCTTGGGTGGTCGACTTTCAAAAGCCAAGGGCCTTCCTTCTTACATTAGGACAACACCAATTCCATTTCCAAAGGCATCACATTCCACAATAAAGGTTTTTGTGAAGTTTGGAGTGGTCAAGACAGGATCTTTGCACATCACCTCTTTAAGTTGTTCAAAAGCTTTAGTTGCCCCTGGAGTCCATGAAAATGCATCCTTCTTAGTTAGTTCTGTTAAAGGTGATGCTATTCTTCCATAGTTCCGAAACAAATTGTGGTAGTAACCTGTCAAACCCAAAAATCCTCTAAGATTCTTCAATGTTTTGGGAATCGGCCAGTCTATCATTGATCCAGATTATTTTTGGCACGAAATGAGAGTGGAGATATAATAAATAAATGCATAGAGATATTGCAGATATTCAATAATATAACAGAAATGTATCAGAGATGCAACCATAAACACAGATATAGAATAATACATGATTTCTATTAATCAAAGAAATGTATAGAGACTGTAAAAATACAGAGTGAAAGACTTGCTAGAATGGTGGCAGCTTATCTCTGAGAAGAGATGTGACGGCTACTTGAATTCACAATAACATGATTACAATGAGGCTTTGAAGGCCTTTTTACCATAAACAGGAATGCCCAAAACCCTAGACATCCAAAAACCTAACCCTAGGAGATGAAGCGCCAAAATTCATGTGGGCCCTGTTTGGGTAAGTTAGTACACCAACTTCCCAGGGTCATAACTTTTGTATACGATCTCTATTTTAGGAGTATAATAGCTCATTGGAAAGGTATCATTGAGGATATTCATTTTGAGGGATCAATAGTGCTTTTGGCTATCATTGAGAACTTCTATCTCTAAAAACCTTCATTTAGGCCCTCAAAATGGCCCTGGAAGTTAAAACCTGCTAAAAATAGTAAATTGCCAAAATTACCAGAAAGTTGTTTTGAGCCAGTTGGAAAAGGTGGGTGGCAACCAATATACACCTAGATCAATCCTCCCTCTTTAAGAAGCAATGGTCTCCATTCCGTTGAGTTCCCAGGGGAGAAGGAAAAGCGTTTGTTGAATCTGCATCTTGGTAGGCTGCTTGTCTTGCTGGAGACATCACACTGCTCAGTTTGTGGAAGTCTATCACGAACCTGTTGAGGTTGAGGATATTCAACAAGTCGAGATACATGAGAGGATGGTGTGCAGAAGGAATCTTTACACTTTGTTGTAGCCTTGTCGACCTGCTTCTGTTGGATATAATGTGCTTGGGGCAAGGTTGTAGTGGTTGCGGTGTCCTTTTGTTCTCCTTTTGAACATATTATGAAGAAGCTGAATTTTGCAGTATGAGATACTAACTTGCAACACTTTTTAGGTGGAACAATAGTCAGAACTACCTCTGGTATTCTGTAGAGGTGACCCCCCAAAATAACAATGACACTACAGGGTCGAGGCTCATAAACAACATGGCGTATCCACATATATGGTTGGCCCAAGAGCACATCACAGACATCCATTGGGGCAACATCACATAATACCTCATCCTTGAAGGGTTGGATGTCATATGATAATCGACACTGTTGTCTCACACGAATATCTCGTCCTTGGCGAAGCCACCCAATGTTCTATGGCTGTGGGTGTGGTGTTGTTGACAATCCCAACTATTTGACGACCTCTGCTGAGATGAGGTTCTTCTGGCTTCCGCTATCAACAATAAAATGTAGAGGGGTCCCCTTCACCCACATCTGTGAATGAAAAATATGCTCCCCCTCTTCAGGATATGTTGGTTCTTCTAGTTGAATTGTTGTGGTAGAAATAATAGCAGTGGGGTCTGCGTTAATGATCTATCCTTTACCATTATTTTCAAAATCATATTCTATATCAAGGTTCAACTCTTTGTCTTTTATCTCGGCCACTAATGACTGTTTTGAGCAATATTCATCAGTGTTGTGCCAGGGGATTTTGTGGAACTTGCACCATTTTTCGATGTCCTTCTTTGTCTTCCCGTGACCCTTCTTTTCCTGTGTCTTGGACTAGTTTTCGGGAAACTGTTTGTTAGGGCCGTCTTTGTCATAATTTGGTTGTTGCAAATTTGTAGACCCGAAATTCTGTTTGTTTTGGTGCTTAAATTTATACTCAATTTTAACATCATATCGATAAGCAACACCGAGTGATGAGATGTCTAGAAAATCCATTTCAGTATGGATGTATCTGTGTAGAGCCCCATGGTATTTTAGAACCAAATGTCGCTCGGAGTATTTGATACCCAGCTTGGTGCGCAAGGTATTGAAGGTATTGGTGAACTCCAGAAATTCTTGGCCCCTCTCTTGCCACAGTGTGGTCCATCTCATGTACTGGTCCTCATAGTTGCCAATAGGGTAATACTGTTCCTTTACCTCATCCACAAAAAAATCCCAAGTGGGATCGACCCCATATATTCTAAACTCCTCTGTGGAACTTTTCTCCCAGTAAGTTTCCCACCAATGTTTGACATGAGGGAGATCTTTAAGGAGTGCGAAGGTGATCCTTTCTTTGTCGAAAAAATTGTGAACAAAGAAATAACCTTCTAGTAGAGTTAACCATTTTTCTAGGGCGTCTGCATCTATCTGTCCTTCAAATACAAGAATATCAAAGTTAACTTGTACCTTGAAAGGTGAGGTGCCTCCAAAGTGGTCGCTTGATGAATATGCACCTGATGCTATCGGTAGGCATTGAAGGAAGTGGGAAAAATTCTCCATCATTTCGTCCCTCTGTCGCGTGAGAGCTTGCTCAAGCAACAAATTGATAGGATCAGCTGCTCCGTCGTTTTTCTTTTCTTACACCATTGAGGGTTTCTTTGGTGTGCGAGAGTGATTTTATTCAAGAGAGACAAGATAGAGACCCAACTTGCTATACTCGGACCTCATCGGGGACATGAACTGAAAAAATGATCAAGAGCAGCCTGCTCTAATACCACTGATTCAGATTATTTTCGGCACAAAATGCGAGTGGAGATATAATAAATAAATGCACAGAGATATTGAAGATATTCAATAATATAATAGAAATATATCACATATGCAACCATAAACACATATATACAGTAATACACGATTTCTATTAATCAAAGAAATGTACAGAGACTGTAAAAATACAGAGTGAAAGACTCACTAGAATGGTGGCAGCTTATCTCTGAGAAGAGATGTGATGACTACTCGCATTAGGAAGAAGATGATTACAATGAGGCTTTGAAGGCCTTTTTACCATAAATAAAAATTCCAAAAATCCTAGACATCCAAAAACCTAACCCTAGGAGATGAAGCGCCAAAAGTCATGTGGGCTCCATTTGGGTAAGTTAGTACATCAACTTTTCGGGGTCATAACTTTTGCATACGATCTCCGTTTTAAGCGTATAATATCTCGTTGGAAAGGTATCATTGAGGAGATTCATTGTGGAGGATAAATTGTTCATTTAGATATCATTGAGAACCTATATCTCTAAAAAACTTCATTTAGGCCATCAAAATGGCCCCGGAAGTTAAAACCTGCTAAAAATAGTAAATTGCCAAAATTACCAGAAAGTTGTTTTGAGCTAGTTGGAAAAGGTGGGTGGCCACCGATATACACCTGGATCAATCATGGAATTAATATTGTTAGGGTCTACCTTGACACCTTCATGAGATACAATATGACCCAAATACTCTACCTCCTTTACTCCAAAGAAACATTTGGATGGTTTGGCATATAGTTGTTGCCCCTTTAGTAGTTGTAGAACCTTCTCAACCAGTCGCACATGATCCTCCCAAGACTTGCTATAGATTAGTATATCATCAAAAAATACTAACAATTTTTTTTTAAGGAAGGGCTTGCAAATGGAATTCATCAACCCTTGGAATGTGGAAGGTGAATTTGTAAGGCCAAAAGGCATGACCAAAAATTCATAATGGCCTTCATGAGTTTGGAATGTTGTTTTTGGGATGTCTTCTTCCTTCATTCTGATCCGATGATACCCTGAATGGAGATCCAATTTTTTGAAATAGATTGCTCCATGTAGTTCATCTAACAATTCATCAATGACGGGAATGAGAAACTTATCTTTAATAGTGATCTTGTTGAGTTCTCTATAATCTGGACACATACGCCATGAGCTATATTTCTTGAATACCATTACCATTAGTGTAGAGTAAGAACTTTGGCTAGGTCTAATAATTTCAGCCTCTAACATTTCTTCAACCATGCACTCAATTTCACTCTTTTGGGCGTAAGGGTATCTGTATGGCCTGATGTTAGGAGGAACATTCCCAGGAATTAGGTGAATTTCATGATCATAATTTCAAGTGGGTGGAATACCTTTGGGAATATATTCAAATAATTTGGAATGTTTATCAATGATCCTCTGGATATCTTGAGGAATATATGGCTTATATGTTTGAACATCTAGTGAGCATAGTTGTGCAATAACACCTTGATGCCCCTTTTTCAATAATTTTGTCATTCCATTAGAGCTTATCACCTTACCGGGTTTCTCTGTGATACCTCTTAACTCAATTTCTTTTCCTTCCAATGAAAATTTCATGAAAATTAAAAGCCACTGTTCCTAATGATTGTAACCGTTGGATTCCTAGTACAACATCTGCACCACCCATGGGTATAGCAATCATTGGAATATTCATTACATATTCCCCCATAGTAAGATTGATCTTATTTCATTTTCCTGAGAAATTGATAGTTACTTCATCTGCAATCATTACTTGAAACTCTGGCGCTGGATATACAAAGAAATTGAGAGATTTGGCTAATTTATAGTGAATGAAATTGTGAGTACTGCCAGAATCAATTAGGACTATTACCTTTTTCTTTTTGATGTATCCTTCGATCTTGAGGGTTTGAGGAATGCTAATTCCATCCAATGCATTACACGATATTGTGGGAGTCAACTCTTCAGATGAAATTGCTTATATGTTTTCATCTTGAGATGGTTCTTGTTCTTGTTCTTCTTCCTCTTCACAATCTACGTAGAATAATTTCTTCTCACCACACTTATGTCCCTTACTGTACTTGCTATCACAATTAAAGCATAAAACTTTTGCTTTTCTTTCCTCCAATTGTTGAGGTGTCAACCTTGTAGGTTGAGGTGTTTTAGAAGAAGGAGCATTGTTCTCTCTATAGATGTTAGGATTGGTCCTTCTAGTAGCCATAGCCATATTTTTACTTTCAACATTTCTTGCCACCTTAAATGAATTCTCCAATGATTTGGTTTCCCAAATGCTAACCTCATGTTGAATGTTATCCTTTAAATTTCCTATGAATACATCAATCAAGTTCTCATCTGGAATATCGATTACCTTTATATTTAATCTTTGGAAGTTCTCAATGTGTTGGGTAACTGAACCCTTTTGCTTGAGATTTATCAATTGGATAAAGAAGGTATTGCTCCTTGTATCCTCATAGTGTGCTATCATTTCTTTCGTGAAAATTGTCCAAGTGACGAGTGATTTGTGAGAACAAAGCCATCGATACCATACAAATTGACTAGGTTATAAATATAAAGAAGCAATGTGTACCTTTTGTGTATGTGGCACATTATGGAGATCAAAGAATTGCTCCATCTGAAGTATCCATGTGATTGGGTCCTTGCCATCAAACTTCCTCATATCGATCTTAGGAACGTGGTTGGTCTTCAAACCAAAGCTAGAGTTTCTCCATTCTTGATTCACCTTCCTTGTGTCATCATCATGAATTTCATGGGATGCATTTTCACTTCCAGGTGTCTTCTCTGTTACGAAATTTTTCAATACTTCCATGATCTCCCCTTTTAAACCCTCCATCATCTCTTGTAGTTCATCTATTTTTCTATGTTATTTTGTAAATCATTTATGTCCCTACGAATTTCTTCACCTTCATCAAGAGGCCAGGTAGGATTTTTTGGAGGCTTATTTGGTGTAGAAGTTCCCTTTTTGGGTGGGATGTTGACCGGGTATGAATTTTGAACCTTGATTTTGAGGTGGTTTTGCTAGACATTATTTATTCTATTGTTTCTCCCAAGTTTCGACCCTTAAGGGTATGAAAATTTCTTTTATGTCGTTTCTTGATATTTCTTCTCTACAATTCCACAAGTCTGATCAAAATTGGATGTGTCAAGTGGAATTTACGGTAACTTTCCCACAACTTGCCGATTTTTTTCCTTTCCAGGAGATCTCACTTGTATAGCGTGCCCCGCACAAAATAATTGATATAAAATTTTGAAACTCGTACCATAAATACTACAGACTTTCCATGATCTAGTGAAACTAGTCCCACTTAATTTCGATACTTTAGGAAGAAGTTATGATTGTTTTACCTGGAACACCTTCTTGAGACTAGTCAATAGGACTAGTTAGATACCCTATCTTACACATGGTGTATCTATAAATTTAAGATGAAACATAAGCTGAAATTTTTACCACACTAATTTCTGTGAATATCCTCCAGATTTAAAGGTATGAAACATTACAGAAACATTTTTATAGAAAAAATTCCACAATGACTCAGTTCAGAATGATTCCAGAAACCTATCTTGTACAGGTTGTATCTCCAAATGTATAAGGCCTCAAGAGATAAAATTTGAACCCAACATACCTTGATCTGTATAATAAATATCATCTAAGTTGTTCATTTTGAAACATTGTAGAAAAAAAGTTATAGTGAAAATTCCAAGGTGTCTCAGATGTAGCAACGAAACCCCAAGACCTTAAGCTTTGATACCATATGTTAAGAACCAAATATCAATATAGGATAGAAAAACCTCAGAAAAAGTACTCAACGCCTTGAAAAAGAGATAATTTCAGATAATAAGCCTCTTCGAGGGGGAAACCTCCTTTTACCCCACTTAAATTTTCAAGTACAAGATGATTCAAAATGAAAATGTCTCCTTGGTATATATAGGAGACTAGGAGGTATAATTACAACTAATGGCCTAAAGCTGACATAAATAAAATAAAATTACTAATATAATATGCCCCAATTAAGGGGTAATGAGACAATATTAGGGATTAACACTCTTCTATGTTCTGCATATATTTATCATGCCTAGCCCTCTGCCAGATCATACACCTAACCCTTCATCCCCTATGACGATTACACTGAGTCTGTTCTTCATCCATGGTCGTTATGCTGAGACTCTTTGGCTTCTCTGGTAGCTACTTTCTTCAACCCTTTTCCATCTTTTAATCATCTCTATGATGAGTCTTCATACCACTGTTAGATACCTCGAGACTCTTCAACTTCTCTAACAATCACCTTGCAACCTCTTCAAATTCTCTGGCTGAAACCATCATTGGATTTCTGCAATTACAATCAGTTCATCTCTAGCAGTTACAGAGAGAACCTTCATGCACTCATTCCTTTGGTGATTTTTCCTTTCTTGAGAAAAACTACACTATGGGTGTTTATCTTTTCTGGCTAAGCCCCTTCCTTTCACATGACCATCGGCGGTGACGGTATGCCTAACCAATAGTCATTTCATGATTTCTCATTTTGGGTGATCAGTTGTGAGTCACCTTGGATTTTCCAAATAGCGAAGCTCTGAAATGGAGCCTATCACTTCTATCTCCTTCCCTTCTCTCCCGCTAATGTGACCAATAACTGTGATCAGGGGCCAAGCATGAGGGTGCTTCGCGATTTTGCATATTGCAACCTCCTGCTGTGAGTTGCCTCAAAACTACCGATACGAGAAACTCTGAAATGACTTCATATCAGATCAATGATCGAGGTATCTCTCTCTGATCGACGAATGCGATCAATATCATGGACTCTGACTTCATATCAGATCAACAGTCCATATCCTTGGTGATCAGATGACTCAGATCATTTCACAACTTCACATATCGCGAGTTCCTACAACTCTCACCTTTGACTTCTCCATCTCGTGAGCTAGCGAAATGTTGATCTCGTGCCATGTTTCCTCTCAATCCAATGACCCAGATCATTTCATGAATTCAAAATTTGTGAGTTCCTCCAACTCTCACCTTTGATTCTTCTAGTTCGCGAGTCAACAAAATTCCAATCGCTCGCCATGTGTCATCTGGATCAAATTTCCAGGATTCCTTCGCAAGTTTGGAGCGTTGTCTGACTCTTGGGTTTATCCTCCTTGCAGCTCCATTGGATATAACCGTCGTCTGGACTCTGATCTAACAGACATCGATTATTCTAGATCGGTGATCCACCAGTCACTGTCTCTCCTCCTCCTAAGCTTTGTCTTTCTCAAATCTATAAGTGTCAAAGGCCACAACCTTTGATCCTTCTGTGAGTCTTGATGACTTGGATCTTGTCTGCATTTATGGGAATGTTATCTCTCTTGATGTTTGGTAATGGAATTCACCTTGACCCTGGTGCGCACTTGCACTCTGCATGCAACACTGCACTATTCTTTCTCAACTTCTCGACCTTGTTCTTCTATGTCTTCGTTGCTTGCTCTTCTTTGTCTTCACTACTAGCTACTGTTATTTCCATGCACACTCTGTTTGTAAACCTACCATCAATGACAAGTGCACTCTACCTGTAAACATGTCAACAATCTCCCACTTTGGCATTGATGGCAACCGTGAATGGATTCTATTTTTCTTAGATCTCCAACTCTAGCTCTACACTATTCTTCTTAGATCTCCAACTGTAGCATCCACACATTTTCTCCCCCTTTGACATCAATGTCAAAGAAAACATGCTCCCCCTGAGCTTTTGCAGTATTTTTCGGAGGTATCATATATTCAACCAACACATACCCCCCCGTACATAATGGAATCTCTTAAGTTGATAATTGGGTCATGCCCAACGTTTGGCGTAGATACTCAAATTGAGCTTGTGCAAGTGGTTTAGTGAAGATATCATTAATATGATCTTTGGATGGAGTATAATGCACATAAACCATAGAGTTGGTTACCTATTCTCTCAAGAAGTGATACTTGATGGGTATATACTTGGTCTTGGAGTGAAAGACAAGATTCTTTGACACACTAATTGCACTGGTATTATCACAATGAATTGGGATTGGTGCAGTATATTTTACCTCTAAGTCTGCAAGTGTCTGAATCATCCACAATACTTGGGTACAACAAGTGGCAGCTGCAATGTATTCAACTTTTGTAGTTGATAATGAAATGGAACCTTGCTTCTTGCTTAGCCATGATACAAGGGAATCTCCTAAGAAGAATGCACCTCCACTCGTGCTTTTCCTTTCATCCACGTAGTTAGCCCAATCAACATTTGAATAGACTGATAGTTGAAAATTTTGATTCCTAGGATACCATAGGCCATAGTCCATTGTCCCTTTCAAGTATCTGAATATTCTTTTGACAGCTAACAAATGTCTCTATTTAGGTGTGGTTTGATACCTTCCTACCAGTCCAAAAACATGCATTATGTATGGATGGGATGGTGTGATGTACGATAAACTGCCTATCATAGACCTATATGAACTTTGATCAACATCAGGTGAGTCATCATCCTTGATTAACTTACATCTAGTGACCATAGGTGTGCTCATAGGTTTAGAATCTTCCATTTGAAACCTTTTCAACATTTCTCTTAGATATTTTTCTTGAGAAAGAAATATTCCTTCAGACTTCAAACTAATTTGTAGGACAAGAAAAAATGGTAATTCCTCTATCATAGACATTTCAAATTCAGACTACATGGTAGAACCAAACCATTTGACCAGTGAAGCATTATTACTACCGAAGATGATGTCATCTACATAGACCAACACAATGAGAAAATCATTACCCTCTGTTTTAAAATATAGATTGTTGTCAACTGTTCCTCTCTTAAACTTGAAGATATATATCCAGTTTGTGATACCAGGCACACGGATCTTGTTTCAACCCATATAAGGATTTCTTCAGCTTGTAGACAGAGTAAGGGTTATCTGACAGTTGGAAACCCTCTGGTTGTTCCATATAGACTTCTTCTTTTAGATCTACATTTAGAAAAGTTGACTTGACATCCATTTGATAGACTTTAAACTTCTTATGACAAGCATAGGCAAGAAACATTATAATAGCTTCTAATCTTGCTACATATGCAAATGTTTCATCAAAGTCCAGTCCTTGTATTTGAGCATATCCTTTGCACACCAATCTAGCTTTATTTCTTACAATATTTCCTTGATCATTCATCTTATTTTTGTAGACCCATTTTGATCCTATTACATTTTTATCTGTTGGCCTAGGTATGAGTTCCCAAGTGTCATTCTTTTCAATCTGGTCTAGTTCCTCATTCATTGATTTTAAACAATTTACGTCTTTACTAGCCTCATTAAAGTTCTTAGGTTCCACCATGGATATGAAGGCTATATGTGATTGCTCAGTGTTTTTGATTATCCTTCTCCTGGTTTGTACACCTTTGTCTTTTTCATCAATTATCTGACTTGTAGGATGATTCTTTTGAGTAATTGTGGAGGAAGAATTTGATGTTGTCTGCTGATTTGAGCTTACTTGAGTATTTGCATCTTCATCTTATTCAGTGTCTTCATTTTTTTATTCTTTGACTTGTTCAACTTCAACTTCATCTATATCCTTTGTTGTTGATTCAGTATTGTTCACCTCTCTTACTGGAATTCCTTCATCAACTTTTATGTCAATACAGTCAACCAATTTATGCATCCTCTTATTATAACATCTGTATCCTTTACTGTTTGTAGCATACCCTAAGAAGATGCCTTCATCATCCCTATCATAATACTTGTCAAGGTTCTCATTATTATTTTTTATGTAGAACTTACTCCGAAAGACTTTGAAGTGTTTGATTGAAGAAGGTCTTCCATACCACAGTTCATAAGGTGTCTTGTCACTATGTAGTCTGAGGTGGGATTTGTTAAGAACATGGACTGTTGTGTGTATTTCTTCTACCCAGTAGGTTTGATCAATGTTCTTCTCATTCATCATTGACCTAGCCATTTGCTGCATGGTTCTGTTTTTCCTCTCAACTACTCTATTTTACCGTGGAGTTCCTGGGATTGTGTATTCTCTCTTGATCCCATTTTTATCACATAATTCCTTAAAATCACTTGACATAAATTCTCCTCCTTTGTCTGATCTTACTACCTTTAACCTCTTACCTGTTTGATTCTCAGTTAAAGCCTTAAATATTGTAAATTTCTCAAATGCTTCAGCTTTTTCTTTGAGAAAAGAAACCCAAGTAAGTTTGGAGTAATAGTCAGTGATCAACATAAAGTAGTTTTCCTTCCCTATTCCTTCCTATCTTGATGGTCCACATAAATCCATATGAATTAATTGGAGTGGTTTCTCTATTGAATTAGAGCTCTTGGACTTAAACCGAGTCCTGGTCATATTTCCTACTTGGCAGGGTTTACACATAGAGTCTTGTGGCTTTGATATTCTTGGAAGATCTTTTATTGCCTCAAGTTTTTTGAGCTTGATTAAGTGGTCAAAGTTTAGATGTACAAGTCTCCTATGCCATAACCAACGTTTATCATGTTTTCTTAGATGACACTCTTCTCTATCTTGTTTCAACACATATACATTATTATCTGTCCTTATGCCTTTAACCACCACTTTTCCTGAGTTTACAGACTTTATCTTGCAATCCTTGGAGGTGAACACCACTTCACATCTTATGTCACACATTTGACTTACATTGAGAAAATTATGTTTCATCCCATCTACAAGAAAAACATCCTGGGATTTTCCTTTTCCATTACTTAAACTCACTATCCCTTTACCCTTGATTTTACCTGGATCATCATTTCCAAAGGTTGTGTTTCCTGATTTTCTTTCACTTAGATATAGAAACTTACCTTTGTCTCCCTTCATATGTTTGGAGAAACCACTGTCAATATACCAGGGGTGCTTTTGTCTTTGAGCTGACAACACTAGTCCACACTTGTCATTTTCTTTCTTCTTCCAAACCTTGACATTTTTAGCATAAGGATTCAAATCTGGTTCATAGTTCCTTAAGTGACAATCTGTAGATTTATGTCCATAATTATGGCAGGTGTAACATTTTGGTTCATTGAATAAAGGATCATAATGATTTTTATGCTTAACCTATGTCATTTTCCCAACCATCACATGATTTGTAGTATGTGTTTGTTTGTTACTTGGTTGTCTCATTCTTTGTTTTGACAAATATCTATTCCTTGAGTGTCTTGATTTCTCATATCTAAATTTTAAGGAGCAGTTTACAACTTTGTGACCAAAGTTAGAACAATAAAAAAAATATCCATAGAAAAATCCCGTGTACTTGGAAAATGGTTGTCTTCTTTGAATAGGTTGATTTATTCCATGCTGATGATTTCTTTGAGTAGAGGGTATATTATTTCTTTGATCTACAGTTTCAGTTCTGTTACTTCTTCCTTCGCTCTTCCTTGGTGGTTGATTATCATCCTTTGTTTCTCCATATTTATTGTTGTAAATGCATGTAGATTTGAAAAAATTAATGGATTCTTTGTTGCTTGGATGACCATTATTTGATCCTTATTCATAACCCAAACCAGTTTTCAAATTTGGATTCCCTTGCTGATTCAGAATGGTGGTTAATCCTTATGAGGCTTTAATGCTTGGAAGATTTTGGAGATATAATGCTTTAAACTTGTCCATTTCTTTTCTGATTTTTACTACCTCTTCTTCCAAGGCTTCACATCTTGCCTTCTTTTTTGATAAATTTTGTTTCAGAATGTCTTCTATTTTCTTTGCCTCTTCTAATTCTAATTTCAGTAGGGAAAAGTATTAATCATGTTTTTTACTGTCTTTCTCGAACTGTATTAACAATTGTTTTTGCTTCTTCTTCTTGAGTCTGAGTCTAGAAATTTCTTCTAGAGCATTGATCAGTTCTTCTTCCAAGTCAACCATAGCTTCTTCATCATCAACATCACTTCCTATGATTTAATTATCATAATCCTTTTTGGCCATTAGCATAAAGTCATTAATCTTGTCTTCACAGGAAGAGTCACTATTTGTGTCTCCTGAAGAGTCATCATTGTTTACACATAAGATTTTATTTTTACCAAATCTCTTGAATTTGTACTTCTCTTCACCTTTAGAGTTCTGGTCCTTCTTCTTTTGTGGACACTTAGATGAAAAGTGACCTATCCTTCCACTAATAAAACATTTGAAGGGAATCTTGCCTTGTTACTTTCCTGATCCTTTCTTTAGTCTTCTCACAAATTTTTCTTCAATTTCATCAGGCTCAGAATCCTCATTCTTATCTGCTTTAAATGATTCTTCTCTAGAGTTGGGTTTATCTTTAACTATCCTCATTTCATATGCAGTCAACATTCCTAGAAGTTGATCAAAATCCAAGGCTTTTAGATCATTAAGTTCTTCTATAGCAGAGACCTTCGGGTTGAACCTATTTGGCAGAGATCTCAAAATATTCTAAACTAAAGAGGGTTCCTCAATTTTTTCACCAAGTGATTTCATTGCATTTACTAGTTCTTCAACTCTCATAAAGTACTTTCCAACAGTTTCATCCTCTTTCATCTTTAGTTTCTCAAGCTGTACTCTATAGGTTTGAATCTTGGCGTCCTTTACCATCTTATCATCCTTATTAGCTAGTACAACCGACTTTACACAACCAGTCTTTACCACATCCCATACATCTACACCTAGGGCCATTATGTAGGTTCTCATCCTAACTTTCCAGAAGGAAAAGTTTGTTACATTGAACAAAGGGGACTTATTGGTTGAATTTCCTTCATGGCTTAACATGTTTAAGATTCTTGATCTACCTTTAGATAAAAGGAACCGGATCTGATACCAATTGTTGAACAACTGAGAGAGGGGGGGGTGAATAAGTTGTTACTATGTTTAAACTATTATGCCCATTTTAAGATCTTCACAGAACAGTCAATGGTGATTACAATGATGCAAAGAAGTAAGCAATAGAATATTAAACATCAATCACATACATGAGATATACAGAGACATATATCTCCTGAGGAAACCCATAAAGGTAAAAAACTCTTCTTCTTGATATGATAAGTAATATTTATTTTCTTTACATTATCATACTTGTGAGCTCCAACTCCTATTGAGGATACAACCTTTGTTTTGCAAGCTACAACTTGCTGAGAGCACCAACTCTCTATTTTCTCTAGCACCTACTAGAAGGAAGAATCAAATCCCTGGTTTCTCTAGCACTCACTAGAAGGAAGAACCAACTCCCTAAGTGTTCCAACACCAACTGGATGGAAGCACCAACTTCCAGTCATACAGGCACCAACTTGTATAACAGGGAACAATAGTTCTCCCTTGCACCACCCTACCACCATGGTTTTTCTGGATGCAACTAGATGGAAGCTACAACTCCCTGTGTTCAAGCACCCACTTGAAACTCTGAGGACAACAATCCTCCCTAGCACCTCCCAACCACCCTGAAATATAAATATTTGCTTGCTTGAATATATTACAGGGATACAATATTCATCAATGGATTACTAGTCTCATCACTGTTCTGATACACTTCTCTGCTGTGGCTGCTTCAGTTTCCTCATCCTTGCATCTTCATAATATTTATGTTCTTCTTCTCTGTCTCTGCATGCACACCTCAAATTTTTCTTCCTTTGTCAGATATGCATTTATTTTTCTTACTCTCTCATATGTACATTTCTTCTGTACGATTCATAAGCTGTACACAGCCTTCTTTTAATCGCATGAATAAATCTCTCTCCATCAAAAACCTCCTCTTCTATGTTCTACATATATTTATCATGCCTAGTCCTATGCCAAATCATACACCTAACTCTTCATCCCCTCTGGTGATTACACTGAGTTTTTTCTTCATCCATGGATGTTATGTTGAGACTCTTTTGCTTCTCTGGCAGCTACCGTCTTCGACCCTTTTCCATCTGTCAATCGTCTCTATGATAAGTATTCATACCACTGTCAGATACCTCGAGACTCTTTATCTTCTCTGATAATCACCTTGTATCCTCTTCAAATTCTCTGGCTGAAACCATCAGTAGATTTATGTAGTTACAATTAGTTCGTCTCTAGCAGTTACTGAGAGAACCTTTGTTCGCTCATCCCTTTGGTGCTTTTTCCTTTCCTGAGAAAAACTACATAGTGGGCGTTTATCTTTTCTGGCTAAGCCCCTACCTTTCACATGACCATCGACGGTGACCATATGCCTAACCAATAGTCATTTCGTGATTTCACATTTCGAATGATCAACTGTGAGTCACCTTGGTTTTCTCAACTCACGAAGATCCAAAATGGAGCCTAACACTATTAACTCCTTCCCTTCTCTCCCGCTGATGTGAACACTAGAAGTGATCAGGGTCCAAGCACGAGGGTGCTTCACGATTTTACATATCGTGACCACCTGTTGTGAGATGCCTCCAAACTCCCGATTCGCGAAACTTCGAAATGACTTCATATCAGATCAACGGTTGATGTCTCTCTCTCTGATTGATCATTGCGATCAATATCATGGACTCTGACTTCATATCAAATCAATGGTCCAGATCCTTGGTGATTGGACAACCCAGATCATTTCACGACTTCGCATATCGCGACTTCCTAAAACTCTCACCTTTGACTTCTCCAGCTCACGAGTCAGCTAAATGTTGATCTCTGGCCATGTGCCCTCTAGATCCAATGACCTAGATCATTTCACAAATTCTCATTTCGTGAGTTCCTCCAACTCTCACCTTTGACTCTTCCAGTTCATGAGTCATCAAAATTCCAATCGCTCGCCACGTGTCCTTTGGATCCAATGACCAAGATTCCTTCACAGCTTTGGAGTGTTGACTGAATCATGGGCTTATCCTCCTTGTATATCCACTAGATCTAAGTGGTGTTTGTCCTTTGCACTCCGATCTGAAGTTTGAGGTCCAATCTCATCCTCTGCGCACTCCTCCTTTCTGGACTCTGATCTAATGGACATTGGGTATTCTAGATCATTGATCCACCGACCACTGTCGCTCCTCCTCTTGAGCTTTGGATTTCTCAAATCTATAAGTTTCAAAGGCCACAACCTTTGATCCTTCTGTGATCCTTGATGAATTGTATCTCATCTGTGTTTCTGGGAACACTATCTCTCCTGAGCTTTGGTAATAGAATTTATCTCAGCCCTGGCCCCCATTTGCGCTCTGTGTGCAATGCTGTGCTATTCCTTCTCAACTTCTCGACCTTATTCTTATGTGTCTTCGTTGTTGGTTTTTTTTCTTTCCATGTACACTATTTTTGTAAACCTGCCATCATCATTGTTGTTCTTGCTATCAATGACAAGCACACTCTGCCTGTAAACATGCCAACAATTTCTCCATTAAATTTATTATTTAAATAATTTATTTTTCATTCACCTTGAATTCTAGTACACTCATCAATTCACTTTATTATTTACCTTGTAAAATATCTTAAACCACTTTGACTACTTTGACCTTTTGGGGCTTCTAGATGACATAAGAGGGTCCTCCAACTTCATAAGGCCATAATTCTCAAACCGTGAGGAGTTATGTGACGTTCCAGATACCACCATAAATGGAATGACATGTACCATCCATATAGAATAGTATTACCTAAAAATATATCAAAACTCATACCATTATCCATCAAATAAACTTGGGTCCATTACCCAAACTTAGGTTCTCCAACTTCTCATGGCCATAACTCTCTAACCGTGAGAAGTTATGTGACATTCCACATACCACCATAAATGGAATGACAAGAAATATCCATATAGGATAGCTTCAATGACAAATTCACTGACCTTCATCTCATTATTCCACAAATAATCATGGATTTTCTAACCATACTTCTAGGATAACTCAATCTGCAAAGCGTATTCCTGTGAAGGATTTCACCATAAGGGGACCACTTTGGAGTTCATCCATTTCTACTTATTATCAACCATTACAAGACAATATCAAGTCATATTTTACATCAAACAATATTGGGTCCATTACCCAGCCTTTGTGCTATGGGGCTTTCTTCAAGGGTTGACATCAATGACAACCAGCCTTAATCGACACATTTAGGCCCCTATATGCCCCCCCCTTGGGGTCATATCATATAAATTTAGCCATATATATTCCCCTATTGGGTCATAACATAATACCCTCCTTCAAAAAGATTTATCCTCAAAGCTTTGCATTTAAAGGCTTCACATGTGACTAAACCAGGTAATATGAATTTCTAATGTTCTTGCTTTATTCATTCCATTGCTTATGATTTATCCATCCAAAATCAATTCTTTTTGGTCTTAATCCTTGGTGTCTAGTTGTTGAATAACTTTATTTCCTTTGATTCCATGTATTTTTGTTGAAGCTTCTCCAATTTGTAGTCGTTGTTGGTCTCTGATAATAACTTGTTGAAGAGTAGTTTGGTGATGCCTTGTTCCATGAATATTGACAAGTATTCCATCTTCTTCCTTCATAATGTTGATATTTTCCTTCTTGTCTTCCTTGAAATATTACTTGGTAATGAGGGTGTCGATACGGTTTCACATTTGATGGTCTTCCTTGTTGGAGTTACTTCACACACACCTAGGATTTTTTTTTCCTCAGTTTTTTCCTTGTTTAATAGTCATAATTAGTCATTATCCAATATCATATATTTTAGGGGAGAATATTCCACCTGTAGAACATTCTCTTTCAGTTGACACTTCAATTTGACTAGTTGAGTTGAGTTTAGATGTTACATTGGTTTTGTCACCATGCAACATTGGGATCATCACCATGCTAATTAGACCTTGCCTTGGTATAATCACTAGAGTGGCACATTATCCTTGATTCCCTAAGTTAACTCCTCACTACTCTATGTTCAATTAGTTAACTGAAGACTAGTTGACTAGTTAACTCAACTAGGTGGCAGTTCACTCCCGTAACTGCCTGAGAGACTGGAATAGGTGGAAGTTCACTCCTGTAATTGTTGGTGTGTGTCTAGATCACTCTATACCACCAATATGGTACATTGGTTATCCTCAAGTCGAACTCATTGAGTTATACAGAGTATATCATGTGTAAATTATTCATTATTCATAATGGTTAATGAGAATTCTTCCATTCTTTATATCCTTCTTCTTCCTTCTCCAATTTTCTATGAAAATGTGTGTATTATTGTTTATATAAATCTATTATATGAATTTTAAACACATTTACATGGTATCATAGCCGACAGACTACTAATCAAAAGCTACACCAAAATTTTTCGCAGGTACAAAAGATTGAAGACAATGGAAAGATGGAATTCCAAAAAGAATTCATTCTTACACCTTACAACTATTTTGCATGGAAGGAGAAAATAGCCATACATCTTTGATCCAGAGGGTTGTACAGGTTAACCATGAATACATATACAGAGCTGATATCAGCCATAGAAAAATCCAAGTACTTAAATTGCATGGATGAGGCACTCGGAACAATTTGCAGTCTTATTTCTCCCGATCTCCTTTTTCACATATCTTCCTATAAGACTCCCAATGAAGCTTGGAAAACCTTGGAAGGGCCCTTTGGAAAATAGGATGATGTTAAGCCCTAATATTGGCTCATTACCCCTTAATTGAGGCATATTAGATTAGTAATGTTATTTATTACCCCTTAATTGGGGCATATTAGATTAGTAATGTTATTTTATTTATGTCGGCTTCAGGCCATTAGTTGTAATTATACCTTCTAGTCTCCTATATATACTAGGGAGACATTTTCATTTTGAATCATCTTGTACTTGAACATTTAAGTGGGGTAAAAGGAGGTTCCCCCCTCTAAGAGGCTTATTATCTGAAATTATCTCTTTTTCAAGGTGTTGAGTACTTTTCCTGAGGTTTTTCTATGCTATATTGATGTTTGGTTCTCTTAACATATGGTATCAGAGCTCAAGGTCTTGGGGTTTCGCTGCTACATCTGAGACACCGTGGAATTTTATCTATAACTTCTTTTCTACAATGTTTCATAAGGAAATTATTGGAGGATATTTAGTAGACAGATCAAGGTACGTTGTGTTCAAAATTCATCTCCTGAGGCCTTATACTTTCGTAGATACAACCTGTACAAGATAGGGTTCTAGAATCATCCTGAAATGAGTCATTGCGGAATTTTCGCTATAAACATTTTTCTGTAATGTTTCAGACCCTGACATACAAAGGTAATTTACAGAAATTAGTGATGTATCTGTGGTAAAAATTTCAGATTCTGGGTCATCTTAAATTTGTAGATACACCCTGTGTAAGATAGGGTATCTGACTAGTCCTATTGACTAGTCTCACGAATGTGTTCCAGGTAAAACAATCATAAATTCTTCCTAGAGTATCCAAATTGCATGGAACTAGTTGCATTGGATCGTGGATAGTCTGTAGTATTTTGGGTGCAAGTTTCAGAATTTTATATCAATTATTTTGTGTGGGGCACACTATACAAGTGAGATCTCCTAGAAAGGCCAAAAATTGGCAAGTTGTGGGGAAGTTACCATAAATTCCACTTGGCACATCCAATTTTGATAAGATCTATGGCATTGCAGAGAATAAATATCATAGAAATACATAAGAGAAAGTTTCATACCCAGAAGGGCCAAAAATTTGGAGATACAACAGAAGAAATATTGTCTAGCAGAACCACCTCAAAATCAAGGTTCAAAAGTGATAATTGGCCAACATGCCACCCAAAAAGGGAACTTCTACACCAAATAAGCCTCTAGAAAATCCTACTTGGACTCTTGATGAAGGTGAAGAAATGTGTAGGGACATAAATGAACTACAAAATAAGATGGATTCAATGGAAGCTAAGATGGATTTAATGGAAGCTAAGTTGGATACTAAGATGGATTCAATGGAAGCTAAGTTGGATACTAAGATAGATGGTTTAAAAGGGGATATCATGGAAGTATTGAAAAATTTTGTAACAAAGAAGACACCTGAAAGTGAAAATGCATCCCATGAAATTCATGATGTGGACAGAAGGAAGGTGAATCAAGAATGGATAAAATCCAACTTTGGTTTGAAGACCAACCACGTTCCTAAGATTGGCATGAGGAATTTTGATGGTAAGGACCCAATCACATGGATGAGAGGACACATGATACAGGTTTATATTCTCACATTGGATCCAAAAGGCTTCGACAATATCCAAGATTTCTTTACAAAATTCAACGATTTACTGTCGCAACTCAAATCTTGTGGGGTTGATAAATTGGCAAAGGAGAAACAAATCATTCTCACCATTATCTCCAATCTTGGTCTTGAGTTCTATGTATTCCTATCCACATTCCATACTATCAGATTCACCTCTGGAGCCACCTGGAAGATGCCTTCTCTTGAGGACTTTATCAAATCCCTAACACAAGTGCAAACCAAGCTCATCAACATGGGCACAATCAAAGGCCCAAGGGCACATGCACTCACTGTGCATGATGGCAGCCACAAATATCAGAAACATAAAGATAAATATAAATGGAAATCTCATGCACATCTGAAGAAGGAAGGGTACACAAAACCCTTCATCGATGCCTCTGGATCCAAAGGGGAAAAGGGAAGAAAAGGGGAGAAATGTAAGTACTGTCACATAAGACTCCATTCGAAATCCGCATGCATGAAAAAACAAATAGATATGATGTCTCAAATACTTCAAAAAAACAACCTTGGAGATCACATCCTCAAGGGTGCAAAGAACAAGAAGCCAGAAGATCTGAATTCCAAGAAAGGCAATTATAGCCATGCCTTTATTTCCATCAACTCCTCTCCCGATGCTTGGATCGTAGATTCAGGAGCATCACATCACATGGTTTCCTCATAAGAAGTATATTATTCATTGGATGCATGCAAAGGTCCTCCTATTTATATGGGGGACGACTCTTCTTTCGAAGTCACCGGAAAAGGAAGGATTGAACTCACCAACAAAAGCTTCAAGAATGTGCTGCATGTTCCCAAGATTTATGTCAACCTTATCTCCATGTATTAGATGACGAATTCCAGAACTAGAAATAAATTCATATTCACACCAAATTCCATGGACATCTACGACATGCAAACCAACTCCAGGGTTTCTACCGGTGAGGTAAATCATCAGTCTAGATTGTATACTTTTTTAGGATTCATTGAACTTGATTCTGCTTTACTGCTTACTCATGCTAATGAAAGTAGTAGGATATGGCACGAAAGGTTTGGACATTTTAATTTCATATACATGCAACAACTTAGCAAGAAAAAATTAGTTGATGGTCTACTAGACATCCATTTCTCCAAGGGAGTATGTGAGGTATGTGTTCTCGGAAAACACCCTCAAGAGAAATTCGACAAAGGAAAGTCTCAGCGAGATTCCACACCTTTAGATCTGATCCACAATGACCTCATGGGTCCTTTTCTGCATCCATCGATCAACAAAGTGAGTTTTTTTCTCATTTTTGTTGACGATTTCTCACGTTTTACATGGATCTACTTTCTCAGGAAAAAATATGAGGTCTTTCAACACCTCAAAGATTTCAAAGCCCTAGTTGAGACACAGTCCATAAAGAATATCAAAGTACTCTGAACTAATAATGGAGGAGAGTATGTAAATCATGAGATCCATAATAATTTCCATGAGGTAGGGATTCAGTTGCAACATACAGTTCCCTACACTCCACAACAAAACATAGTTGTTGAGTGGAAAAACATATCTCTAAAGGAGATGGCATCCTGCATGTTGTATGCAAAGTCACTACCACAGAGACTATGGGCCAAAGAAATTCATTGTGCAACATACATCCAAAACAAATCTCCCCATAGATATTTCAAGGATAATACTCCCTATGAGGCTTGGAGTAGCCTCAAACTAAAAGTGACCCACTTTTGCATTTTTGGTTCACGTGCATGGGCTCAGATTCCCTCTGAAAAGAGGAAGGCACTTGATCCATAAAGCAATGAGTGCATTTTTTTTGGACACCCCGATGGTGTGAAGGGATATCGACTTATTGATATTTCCTCAGAGTGGCTCATTATTGAGTGTAGTGTCCAATTCGAGGAAAGTGTCTCACATGTACCTCAGTAGTCGCATGTAGACACCTTCATTCTTTCACCTGTCCGAGATGATGAGCATGCACATGTAGAATCTTCTTCAGATGAGATTTTTGATTCATAGGAATCAAATGATTTAGATTCAGAGTCAGTACAGTCAGATGCAAAGTCAGAGCATCCATATGCAGTTGTAGAGCCAAAGTATAGGCCCAAGTGGGCACAAACTACTCTTCAGGATGTAGGGGATCTCGTTGGTGATCTAGCCAATACTAGGAGGAATCGATCTGATTTTGAGGAGCCTCCTATTGCACTCACTTCCACTGAACCATTTCCCTCCAACCATCTTTTCTTGGTTCATTCTTTCGATCCATAGTCTTATGGTGAGTCTGCGGGAAATCCCTTTTGGGAATCTGCCATGTAGGAGGAGTAAAACTCCCTCCTCGAGAACCAGACTTGGGATCTGGTTTCCCTTCCTTCTGGGAGGAAACTTGTCATATGCAGATGGGTCTATAGGACCAAGAGCATAGTGGATGGACATATCAGCAGATACAAAGCCAATATTTTTTCCAAAGTATTTTAGCAGGTTCATGGTATTGACTATGATGAGACCTTCGCTCTAGTAGCAAAGATGGATTCGATACGATTGGCACTTTCCAATGCAGCAACCAGAGGATGGGAAGTCCATCAGATGGACGTGAAGAGTACATTTATTCACGGTGATATCTCTGAGGATATCTACATGGAGCAGCCCCAGGTATTTATGCAGGACTCATCTTTGGTCTGTCGACTGAAGAAGTCACTTTATGGCCTCAAGCAGGATCCAAGGGCACGGTATGCCAAGATGGAATCCTACCTATTGTCATAGAACTTTGTACGTTGTAAATTAGACCCAGATGTCTACATGCTCAGGACGTTTGATTCACTTCTACTTTTAGTTTTATATGTCAATGATTTGTTGATCATCGTGTGCTCGACTTCAGTGATTGTCGCAGTCAAGAGGATTCTACATGATAGGTTTTTGATGACGAACATGGGTCCACTACACTTCTTCATTGGACTCAATATTAGTCAGGATGCATCAGACATAAAATTGTCTCAGGACAAGTATGCACGATATCTCCTTGAGATATTTCACATGACAGACTACATGTCTTCTCCGACTCCTTTCCTATCAGGATTCAAACTTGAGGATGGTGGGGAGACTCCACTGGTTGAAAACACACTGTACAAAAAACTAGTGGGATCTTGATGTATCTCACACACACCAGACCAGACCTCTCCTATGAAGTTGACACATTTTCCAGGTTCATGCAAGAGCCGCATGAGCTACATTGGAAGACTGCAAAGCATATCCTTAGATATGTATAGGGCACCATCACCTTTGGGATTGATTATGTAGTAGACTCTACATTATATTTCATTGGGTTTACTGATTCCAACTAGGCTGGCAATAACATTGATCGCAAGTCCACATCTGGTTACTCACTTAGTCTTGGTTCCAGGCCTATCTGTTGGTTGAGAAAGAAGCAAGCTGCCATTTCTCTCTCTTCAAGCGAGGTAGAGTACATAGGGTAGTTAACATAACCATTCAGTCTATGTGGCTACAACATTTTCTCACTGGGTTGGGCCTTCAGTTTCATAGGTCGATCGTCATCTGGTGTGACAACCAAAGCACTCTGAAGTTTTGTATAGATCTAGTTCAGAGGCAGCGAATGAAGCACATCGATATCCACATGCACTACATCCAGGAATTAGTACATGAGGGGATCATTGACTTATAGTTTCGTCCTTCAGCAGAACAAATGACAAACATATTCACCAAGACCTTCACTGAGCAGAAATTTCATTCTCTGTGAAGTCGTCTTGGAGTGAAGGACACAGTTGCCTAGCAACTGTAGTTCTTATTTTTACATACATTGTACCTTGAGGGGGGGTTTTTCCCATGAGGTTTTCCCTCTTTCCTCACTTTATTTTCAACGCATATTTTGTAATTGGGTACCTAACATGGCCTCGTTGCCAGGACCCAATATTTATTTTAACCATATTGATGTTTAGGGGGGGTGTTGGAGTTACTTCACACACAGCTAGGATTTTTTTTTCCTAAGGTTTTTCCTTGTTTATTAGTCATAATTAGTCATTATCCAGTCTCCTATATTTAGGGGAGAATATTCCACTTGGAGATTATTCTCTTTCAGTTGACACTTCAGTTTGACTAGTTGAGTTGAGTTTAGATGCTGCATTGGTTTTGTCACCATGCAACATTGATATCATCACCATGATAATTTAACCTTGCCTTTGTATCATCACTAGAGTGTCACATTAGCCTTGGTCCTCTGATTTAACTTCTCACTACTTTCTGTTCATTCAGTTAGTTGAAGACTAGTTGACTAGTTAACTCAACTAGGTGGCAACTCACTCTCGTAACTACTCGAGAGAATAGAATAGGTGGAATTTCACTCCCGTAACTGCTGGTGTGTGTACAAATCAGTCTAGACCACCACTATGGTGCATTGGTTATCCTCAAGTCGAACTCATTGTTATATACAGAGTATATCATGTGTAAATTATTCATTATTTATAACGGTTAATGAGAGTTCTTCCATTCTATCTCTCCTTCTTTTTCCTTCTCCAGTTCTCTCTGAAAATGTGTGTATTATTATTTAGATAGATCTATTTTGTGCAGGTTCAACACATTTACATTCATTCACTCTACACGTGCATTTCATCTATCTTATTTTCAGCGACAATGGAATCCTCGATCATATTTTATTGGTCTTTGATTACTCTAGCCTTCGAGATAATACCATCATATTTGGCATGTACATCCTCTAGATGGAGTTCAACTTCTTCAAGTATCTTCTATTGACCTTCTTGAATCTTGTCTTACTTCTCTATTTGAAGCTTCAATGCGATCCCATCTAACAAATTTTGATGTCCTTCTTCAATTTTACCTCATCAATATTTAAGGATTCCTCAACCTTCAGGAAAATTTCATCTTCCAGTCTTTTGGTATATTCTTCATCCAAGATCCTTCTTTCTTCTTGATTTTTATAATTCTTCTTTTCTTTTTTCAATCTCTTGACCTCATCCAATAGTGTTTTATTATGGTTTCTTAATCTACATATCTCTTCATATTTATTTTTCAAATCTTCCTTTGACTCATCATTTTCCCACTTTGATTTACTATTATTTTATTTCTTTAAGTTCTTAACCTCCTTAATGAATGATTCATTAAAGGATATTATCTTATATATCTTCTCACCCTTCTTATTAATATCTTCCTTTTCTTCTTTTAATTCATCTTGAATTCTATACAATTCCTCCATTTTTGTATCCCTAATCCATTTATCTGAGAAGAGCTTTTCAAATTCTTCCCATGTGCAGTGCCATCTAGTATTTTGATCAACACTCATCCACCACTTCCAATATTCATCAAAAAACTAATTTCTTTCCTTCATAGGAGTCATATTATCTTATTTTACTACCCTCAACAATTCCATAGGATTGATTTCATTTTTATCTTCATCTCCTATAAATTTAGGTATTTCCATTGATTCTTAATTGAGGTCTAATCCCAACCCTCAAATAAAAACCTCTATATATTAAGGATAAAGATATTAAATAGTTGTAATACTTGTTCCAATATTCTCTTCTATGTTTTATCTTTCAATGGATTTTGAATTATCTCAATAGTACATTCCAATCGAAAGTTATGATAATTTTAAGTGAACATACCTTTGAAACCCTGCTTTGGAGTTTGTCCTCCTGGTCGAACTTACTTATAAGGTATCTTTGCAATTTAGGCCCTTATTAGTCTAAAATTGTGACTTGTAGTACGCTAAAATTTATTCTCTACAATGCCATAGGTCTAACCAAAATTTGATGTGTCAAGTGTAAGTTATGGTAACTTCCCCACACCTTGTTGATGTTTTACCTTTCCACATGAGAGAAATTTTACAGCGTGTCTCGTGCACAATAATTGATATAAAATTATGAAAATTGTACCATAAATACTATGTCTTATCCACTATTCAATAAAATCAGTCTCCCTCAAATTGGATTCTCTATGAAGAAGTTATGGATGTTTTACTTGGAATAATTGTTTGAGACTAGTCAATAGGACTAGTCAGCTACCCTATATTACACAGGGTGTATCTATAAACTTAGGATGACCCAGAAGATGAAAATTTTATCACATCTATATTGATAATTTATATGAATACAATCCATATTTTAGGGTCTGAAATGTTAAAGAAAAAAAGTTATATCAAAAATTCTGCAATGACTAAATTCAAGATGATTCTAGAACCCTATCTTACACGGGTTATATCTATGCAATTATAATGCCTCGGGAGATGAAATTTGAATCCCACATACCTTGATCCATATAATAAATATCCTCTAGTGGGTTACTTCTGAAACACTGTATAAAATATGTTATAGTGAAAATTCCAATGTGTCTCATATGTAGCAGTGAAACCCCAAGACCTTGAGCTCTGATACCAAATGTTATGATCCAAAATACTCAAAATATCATAAAATAACATAACTACACACCATTTACAAAATTTCAATGTTGAACACAACTCCAATATAGATAATTTACACAATAAATCCTCAAATAATAGGGGAACCCCCTCCAAATAACCCAATACCATTCATACTCCACAATTATCCTCCCAATAATTAATACATGATCTCTTATATATAGTTATTCACACTTGTACATGAGGCCCATTTATATATAGGCTGACCCTATTACATATGTATTTACACATTACATGTACATTTAGTCCCCTATATGTGCCCCCTTGGGGTCATATCATATACATTTAGCCATATATATGTCCCTCTTGGGTCATAACACTGTATTATCACTTGTAACATTTTTAATAGCTCAAAAATTGATCTTGGAATTGTAACAACAACAATCCAATCACCTTCATCTATTGTTCATATTAAATATAATGCTCTATCCATCATTATGTAATTTTTTTTAACACCACAGGCTTTTCATAAGGCAACAATTAATTACTAAATAAAATAACAATCAATGTGACAATACCCATGGCCACAACTACACAATGCATCTATGCATTTACTACATAATACCACATAAATATGTTAGGAATTTACCAAGGTGAGTTGGAAGTTCTGGCCAACGCCTCAACACATCATCCACACACTTCCTATTACTTGCATGACTATTTGGATACCTTCATTTTCAACCCAAACAAAAAACTAAGAATATAATTCTTAAGTGCTCTTCAGTGTCGGCAAATAGGTTGCAGTCCAAACATCAACTATATAGTATATACCACTGATCACTCATATAGCTTTATAGCCCTTCCATATCCAACCATATTATGGTCTCACACATGACTATCTCTATGGATATTCGTTTTTATAGAAGGAGTATGTCTCCTGAGTTAACCCAACTATGATCCCATAACCAATCATAACATAATATGCAACTAACATTTTATCTAAATGCATTATAGAATCAACAACACTTACATACTCTAGGCCTTTGGCCATTACATATCAATTTAAATATTAAAAATTAACTGAGGGAATTTCTTACCTCACTTCCTTTCAACAAACAAGCAACAAATGCATACATGGATGTTGGTTATCAACCTACTTGATCTTACCTGGTCAATTGGTATTTGTAGAATCTCATAGAATTCCTCCTTCGTCATTCTAATCAACATTCATGCCACCCTCATGGGTCTTCACCTAGATGGAAATCATAAGAAACAACAACATCCACATCTTTAACCCTGCTATATCATTTTTCCTGAATACATAATCCATCATTTGTCATACTCAATCATTATCTCATAATAATAGACTATTCTAAGTTCAAAAACATGTTATATGCATATCCAATCATGCACAATTACACATCCATATGTCCCAAGCATTTACTGTCAGCGTGCCTACTAATGCATATGCAATTTAACTTCATTGTATGCCTCATGCATTCTAGGGAATTTATGTTTCAAATCACTTGTTCATTTATCCATTTATGTTGTAGTCGATTTTCCTTGAATACCTTCAGATCCTTGATGCCTTGCATGTTCCCATTTTGTTCATCTGCACTATTGTTCCCTGGTCTGAACACTTTCTAGCCAAGTTCCACTTGTCCATTCTGCAATCCAACTGGTGTACTCAAATTGCAACATCTCCCCTTGGGTAGTCATATCCAACTTTACCTTTATGAAACATTCCATCACCTTGGAATGAACTAGCTCAAACATTCCATAACTCTACTACAATGTCCTTGAATCAAATATTATTACACCTTAATTGTCCATTTTCATTTAGTGACACTTTTCAAGTGATAGGGCATTCCCAATTCTCTGCATTGGCATCCTGCTTTTTGATGTGAACTCTGATATCAGAAGTGAATTTATTTCACACTAAATCTTTGCAAATATCTACACATTTCTACCTTCAAGGCTATGGAGCCTTACTTTTTTCCTTATATTCCCTTCAATGACATTTTTAACCTGCTAGCTTCATATCCTATGTGAGGGTTCTTTATTTATAGTACCTCATCCAACTTTTTGTCATGCTTCCATGAATCTAATATCTGATCATGTTCTTGAATTGATATGATTATACCTGTAATCCCGACAAACCTCCAAGAATCCATCTTGTTAGAATTATACATATCATACAAAAATTGTCAATTAAATTTACAGGTACCTTTTCTATTTAATTTATGAATAAAATTATATCAGTTATAAAAATTATCCAAAATAGAATGATTCTAGTTCATTCTCCTCTAGCTCAGCTTCCCAACAATTTCAATATTTCCCCCAATTCAATATCTACACTGAAAGTTATGGATTCCTGAAAAAAACTACTTTCAACCCTTTTTCTCTTGTTTTGCAACATGATTTTGTCAAATAATTCAACCGCCCCCTTTAAATTGTTACATCATCTGAATTTTCCACATGCTCTTCCTTCAATCTAATTTCCATGTGACTATGGCTTCAAACCATGGGCTTATTAATTCTTTATCACCTTCTAACATAATATCCGAGGGCTTATTCACTTCTAGGGCCTTCGCACCTCTAAACAACCCCTTTACCTTATCATGAGACTAGCACAGGGACTAAGTCCTCCGAACTTCGACCTTTGACCATTCTCCCTCTTCAATATCCTATTTTTCCTGGATTTAAGCTTCATCGAATCCCTTCCAACAAATCTACTAGCATATTGGATGATCGAGATTTTATCTCTTGTTGAATGGATGGTCTCGTCCCATATGGAGGCTTCAATGAGATCAACGATCACGACTTAATCAAACTTTGAGATAGAAGGTCCTTACACACTTTGAAATTTTGGAACTTTAGGATTAAGAGGTTCCACCTATATCAAACAACATTCCTTCTGAACGCTGAACTGGTGAAATCCTGGAGAGGCTCTTTGGAGTATTCTTACTCTGGTGCTCTAGAGCTTTGGACTTCAGAGCTTCTCACAAAAACATAGTTCCTTATCCACAAGCTCCAAACCTCCAAACTTCTGGAGTCTCATAAAAAACTAGGCATCATGGGTGGGGGTGATACGTGGTGAAAAAATATGGAGATGAAACATGATCCATTATATGGGTGACATGTGTCAAGTCATAATTGGTACAAAATGTCTTTGAATATCATGAAATAGGAAGACATGTGGAACACATGAGGTGGGTCCACGTCACCCTCGGTGACATCATCATGTCATGTCACTTCAACGCTCCATGACATTGGGTACTTCGGGCTTCAAAATGTTCTTCTACCATACAACTCAATGCTCCCAAATGTAGAACTGGTGGACTCTCGGTATGTCACTCTCCAAAGCTTTGAGACTTCGGTATTCGGGGGACTTCACCACATAAATTTACAAATCACTTGAACCAAAGAAATTCGAAACTATGCTTCTCTGAATTTTTGGGACTCCGACACTTTTGGGCTTCGAAGGATTTTTTTCAACTCCATCCAACAATTTCTTTGAACACCAAACTTTCGAACAATTTCTAAGATGTGGACATGTGTCCCCTAATCACGAACAGTCTGTATTAACTGCAAACTTAAGGACTTTAGAGAAAACTTCTCCAAGTGACATAAGTACATAAAACTCATGAATTTCAAATATTTGATAATCTATATACATGAATCCCATACAATAAACAGTCATGATTTGCTTTGGATTTCGGGACTTCGAGATATTTTCTTTCTGGAAGCTTAAGGACCCGCTTCTCTCAGAGTGCCAAACCAAAAAATTCGATGAGATCTATGGATGATTCTCACCCACATGCATATTTGATGGTTGGGAACTGATCTTATCCACTGTGCCTCACCTCCTCATCTGTGCTTGATCCAACGACCCAGATATGTCCTTGGAGAAATCCAACGATCAAGTACTCATCCCTGTGATCTATGGCATAGATTCACTCCAGAACTTTAGATCTTCAGGGATTTTACCTCCTTTTCATCAAATAATTAAAATATGTCGAATCAATGAAGTCCAAAGGACTTTGGTGCCTAACGATCCCACATATTCTCCATATCCAATGGCTACGAAGGATATGTCTTCTCCCAAATAGATCCAACGGTCCAAATCTAAACTTGATCCCACGGTGGTGATCATTCCCAAATTTTAAAGGGACAATCACGATCCTTTAGTCCCTAACTAAGGATCTCAGACATTCTAGATTCTGTGGAGACTTTGCAATGCCATTCCTCCTTATATTTTTTAGTTCAAGGTCATAAATCGATCTTAACCAAGATAATATGACCAATATATCCAACCCATATTGACCCCATGTTTCAACCAATAGCTTTGATACCAATCTATAACATACCCGACCATAAACAGGCCCAGGCTATGCTACTTAAACATGATGCAACACACCTGGCCACCTGCAGGCGGGGCACACTAAAGTCCCAAGGCTCAGTTCTCTAATCAAAGTTTTAATTATAACAACATTTAATATGAAATCAAGAAGGAATAAACCACATGCATTAATCAAGCTCAAGGATACATCATACAAAAGTAAGCAACATTCTATGCACAACAATTAATCAACGGGAAGGAACATTAAAAATTCATATCTCATAGATAATTAAATACATAGTGGAATAACATTATACAGAGAACACATAGAGAACTTATCTTTCAAGTAAACATTCACCAACTAGTTGCAGACCAAGGACATTCCTCCCAACCATAGACATTGTTGTTCATTTACTCTCAACAACAAGTCACCCCTGAGCCAGGGCTATGAATCCACAAGGATGGGTCCTAGGCCAAATCTAAAATACGCAATAGTTTGCTAACTAGCTCTCAGTTTTCCCAACCACACAACAAATCCTAATTTCCATCTCTCTTTCCCCCCTCGGCCTACGCAACCCAAAGAAATGAACACTTTTCTCTTCCATGTAGTCCATGAGGCTGTTCCATTTCTCTCTAGGGCTCCAGTGCTACTATTCAAGAAATATCCCAACTGGAACTCCAGGGATCCTCAGTTGTGGAGAGTTCTATCTGAAATTCCATCAATCTCATGCACATGAGCATCCATTCCTTCGTATAATGATAAGTAAAATATTCCATCCATTCAACAATGGCTCTCTTCTTCCTTGTATTCATTTCCATACTCAGACCAAGAGAATACGAACTAGCAATAGTGAGTGAAGAGGAAGAAGAAAAATGGAGCAAGGGGAAGAAGATGAACCAAGGGAAGAGTTCCCAACCAGGGGAAGAGAAACCCCTAACTTCCCCCAAATCCACCCTCATGCAGTCATTCATACCCATGCTTAGATGAAGAGAACATGAAATCAAGAAGAATGACGCTCCTAAAGATGAAAGAATGAGAAGGGTTTACAGTGAATGAATAAGAACAAGTGAACCCCCAAACAAACTAAAGATGGGTTTATATAATTACTTGGAAATCAATAACCACATGGCCTTCCCCAAGAAGCCCATGTAACTACTTTTCTCCATAAAATAAATTATGGTAAATAAAAATAGCAATAAAAAGACTTAGCCCCTCAAGCCCTCTCTCTTGTGGAATCATAACCCCCTATCTCTTTTATCCTTCAACATTTTACAACCAATGGTGCATTTTTATTAATGTATATGAAGTATTACATTTTCTAGGTACTCTGGCCCCTTTTTAACTTTACCAACTCACTAGCATAAGTCACAGTTACATAATACATTATAGTTCATAAGGGTTAAAAATCAATTTTTTTGAAGGGGAGGGGAATGTTAAGCCCTAAATAGTGGCACATTACCCCTTAATTGGGACATATTACATTAGTATTTTTATTTTATTTATGTCGGATTGGGTCCATTAGTTGTAATTTTACCTCCTAGTCTCCTATATATACCAAGGATACCTTTTCATTTAGAATCATCTTATATTGGTGAATTCATATGATGTATAAGGATGTTTCCCCCTCTAAGAGGATTATTATCTGAACGTCTCTCTTTTTCAAGGTGTTGAGTACTTATTCTGAGTTTTTTGTGTTATTTTTATATTTGGTTCCTAACATGGAGATGCATGGAGTTCACATATCATAGATTATTTAAAATTGGAGTTATTGATCAAATATATATGCCCTTTATAACGAAGCTCATCATTATGCCAAGTGTAATCCAAATATGCATGATAATAATTCTAAAGTTGCTGGATTAGGATGGAAATCTTGGGATCTATAAACCATCAACTATGGACTTCGTTCACCTAATTAGCTACAATGGAGACTGAAAAGAGGGCTCTTCCTTTTCATATTTTCTATATAGAGAATCAACTACCACATTCTCCTTTTCCTTCTTATACATGATTTCATAGTTATAACTGATTCAAATTATGTTGAGAAACAAATGAGATACAAATGAAAATATGTCGGTGAAGATGTATGGTTCAAGTTGTCGGTGAAGATGAAATAGGAATATATATATCAAAGGGGGGTAATGGTTGGAACCCTAAGAACACCTAAAAGGGGCCATGTCCAGTAGAGTTATGCTGAACATTTGGAATACTTTCATTCTCTAGAAGGGAGAGTCTATAAATTGGACCATTGGGTAAGGGATCAATGAGAACCAATTCAATGGAATGCAAGACGTAGTATTATAGATTCACCCCTATAGGTGAAGAAAAAATATCTTCATGCTCCTCTACAATATTTTAAACTTATTTCTATTGGATAGAAAGGTCTTGGGTCGAGACTGTAGTGGTTGTTGTGACCTTTTTTTCACCTTCTGACTAGATCATGAAGATGTAAAAAAAAAAAAATTGAGAGATTACTTAGTGGAACTATTTTGTCAATACTAATGAAGTGGAAGTAGTCATAGCTACCTATAGTACCTTGTAGATCTGACCTTCGAGAGTAACAATTAAAATGTAGGGTCGAGAATCATAGATAGCGTGATGTTTAAAAATATATGTTTTTCCTAAAAGAACATCATAGACTTCAAGTGGGGAAACATCACAAAGTACCTCATCCTTGAAGGGATTTATTTCATAGGATATATGACACTGTTGGATAATGTAGATGTCTCATCCCTAGCTCAAACATCTAATGGTGTATGGTTCAAGTTGTGGCATCATTGGAAGCTTCAATATATTTAAAACCTCAGCTAATATGAGGTTCTTATGACTACCTTTGCAAAAAATGAAATGTAGTGGGGTCCCCTTTACCCACATATGTGAGTGGAAAAGGAACTCCCCCTCCTCAAGCTCCTCTGGTTCTTTTGGTTGTATTGTTGTGGTTGTGATGGTAGTAGTGGTTTCTGCATCCATGATTTTTCTCCCTTTATTGTTCTCTAAATCAAAGTCTAAGTCAAGTTTTGATTATTTTTCTTTGATCTCGACAACCACTGATTGTTTTGAGCGATATTCATCAGATATTTTCCAAGGGATTTAATGGAACTCACACCAATTTCTGGTGTATTTCTTAGACTTCCTGTTACCCTTCCTTGCTTATGTCTTGGAATCACTCTCTTGAGTTTGGAGTTTTGTCCTTCATTGTGTGAGTTAGGGCTTCCTTTTCCATTCTTCTTTTGTGGTGTATTTTCATACTCAAACTCCCACTTACTATGTTGCTTGAATTTTTTCTTTCTTTTGACTGCATATCAATAAGTAGCTCCAAATGAGGATATGTAAAAGAAATTGATCTTGGATGTACCTATGCAGACTACTGTAGTAATTAAAAACTACGTGCTTCTCGGATTCTTTGGTACCCAACTATCAATGCAAGGTATGAAATATGTTAGTGTAATATGGCACTGTTTGGTCTCTTTTATGATGCAGAGTTGTCCATATCACACACTGGTCATCATAGTTTCCGACATAGTAGAATTTCTCGTTGAGGGAATATACAAAGGCATCCCAAGTCTTTTATCTCCCATATGGAATAGATTCATTTTTGGTGTACCCCTTCCAGTAACCTTCCCACCAATCTATGGCATGGGGAAGAGATTTAAGGAGCATGAAGGTGATATGTTTTCTCTCAAAAAGAATTTAGACAAATTAATAAACTTCTAGGTGATTCAACCATTTTTAAAAATAAATTGCATCTATATAGCCTTCAAATAAGGGGATATCAAAATTGACTTGTACCTTGAAGGGTGACTCACCTCCTAAATGGCTTCTTGTCAAAGATGCCTAGACTTCCATTGGTAGTCATCAAAGGATATGAGTGAATTTGTTCATCATATTGTTCCTCTGTCGCATGAAGGATTCCTCAAGAAATGTCTTGAAAGGATCTCTTTCTCCTACATATATCTTTTATTTTTCCATGGGAGGTCTCTTAGGCTGGCGAGAGTGGTTTTCCTCAAGAGAAACTAGATCAAGACCCAACTCTCTATTCTTTGAGAAATGACAAGGGGTAGATTTCTTTGATAACACTGATCTATATTATTATGAGATGAAATGAGATGAAATAAAGATATAGAAGAGAACAAATAAATACAGTGAAACCCGACTTCTATTAATGAATAAAATAGAATTTAACATCGTAGAACACAAACTAGATAGAATGGTGGTATCTTATCTCTAAAGAGAAAGGGATGTCAACTACACTCGTTCATAAATAAGAATTACATAACACTCCATTGCATGACCTTGTTATATAGTTATTTTCCACCTAATCACTTGATGAGAATCATCTAGGGGTCAACAATCTGAAACATTGAACGATGCAACTTTTCCCCTGAGTTTGTAGCATGTTTTTTCATTGTACCTAGTTTCCCCTTTACAACCCATGAACATAAAGTGTTGGTTGCTCCTTGTCCTCTTGTAAAATGAGATTGGTCGGTCCCTAAAAGAATGCAGGTTTCAACCAGGTATGTTACTCTCCATTTAGGATTGGTTTCATGGGCTTAGATTAAACCTTGAATTATTCATGGTTTGACCTCGAGAATATTTTCATCTTGGGAATGGAGATATTATCCAAACTACATGTTGTGTCTATTTCGTCACTTGGGTGAGAAAAACAATGACACTTGCATGCCTAGTAGGGCCTTCTAGACAAGACATAAGTTCGTGAGTGGGTTAAACAAGCCAAACACATGTAATAAACAAATAAACAAAGTAAAACAACTAAGAAAATAAAAAATAGAATGCATAAGAAACTTAGAAACATAAACAATCAACCAATGACCAAGATAATGCCACCAATGGATAACTATATTAGTAGGAAAAACACCATAGATAAAAATGAGGAATTATGAGTCCCCTCTTCCACCTTGGGAGGGCTCTTGAGTTTCCTAATGGAGATCTCTTCTTACAATGGAAGAAAAATGGAAAATGATGAAGAAAATAAATGCTCATTCCCTCAAGAGGTGAGTGGAATGGCCTATTGCAATGACACTTGAATACTCTAAGGAGAAAATAGGATTCTCAAGGGAGAATTGAGGCAACATAACAACACTAAATATATTGGTTTCTTATTGAAACCATTGCTTTCTTTTATAGAATTTCTTCAAGGAAAAATATAATCGGCTCTTGGTGTGAACAAGCGGCCTTTTAGGGCACCCTCTGGTCCTTGACTAGGCCCCCATTCAAATTTCACTCTGATATGGAGGTCAAATCAGGTTAGGAGTTTGTCCATAAGTGGTTTGGGGGATGACAAGAACCATAAATGCACCATTCACAAGAATGCACAAATTTTCTTGTACACAATCATGAATTCAACACATTGTGCACTTGTTGGTAGCTAATTCAATTTTTTAATTTGCCCTAAGAAGCTGCCTACACCCCTTGTCTCATTAACGACAAATCATCGTCGCATTCTGCGATAAGACATCATATTCATTTTACGACAATTGCATTTTTGTTTTGCTACAGTTTTCACAACTGAAAGTGTGAAAACACCTCTCTTGTTGCCTTGACTGTCATCGTCTTTTATTTGATTTTGCTGAAACACACTTGATCATTGGTTTTCACATGACTGCAAAGTTATTTCAAACTGTGTCCATTTCACTTTGATTGTTTAAATCGATTTATAAGCCATTAAGCATGAAATTTTATTGATCACATTTAATACTATAAGGGTTGTAATTAATTTTCGCTCCTATACGCTATAATCTTTATTGCTATGGGTTCTTGCCTTATTGATTATTTCAGAATTTTGGTTGCATTATTCTAAAAACTTTGCAATATGAACATATTGAACGCGAAACCAAAACACTTGGTAACCATATGAGTTTGATTCGATATGAAATTACAATAGTTTGAGTTTCATAAAGCCATATCGATTGATTTTGGATTTCAATTTTATAAGTCGAATCGATGCATAATTTGTTAATTTGAATGATCATTGGCATGGTTGGGTTAACATTGGTTTGATTGACACGATCAATGGTTTGTATTGAAGTTCGTTTGAATTGTGCATTTGGAAACGTATGGTGTTGGTTCTACTCCGATGAATGGCACGTTGATATGTTGTACATCCACGTGGTTGGCCAATACTCATGGTTTAAACGATTTTGATTATGGATGTAACACCACTGTACTCAGTCATTAATACTTTACTTGGCGGTGGTAATTTCACTACCTTCGCACGAATGCAATCAATCCTTGCCTCGTTGAACGCTGAAGTTGTTAAGCCATATCATTTTTGACCCTGTGCATTGTTTAGTTCGGATTCAAACCCTACCATGCACCGAGGCCATGGCTCCTGTTGTGAGGGCCGAGCCCAAGGGGTGTCAAGAATTGTTGATATTTGACAGTGCATACAGCGACCTGGAAAAATATGGGTGGCTTCCATTTATAAGGAAATTCGACGGATATAACCTCACTGTGGCTCGGCAATTTGCATTGTCATTCGATGGCTGCCGAGCCAAATTCGAAGATGTCCATATTGAAATCACTGAACAGTTTCTCAGTTTGGCAACTAGTTTGCCTATCATTGGACAGAAATGGTCGAAAAGCTACAAGGTTGATAATGTCCCGTGGACATTGTTGTTTCGGTCTCGCACAGTGGACTCTTGCGACAGAGGCTTGCCTGCGAAGATGTTGAAACCCCAATGGTATGATCTCCTAATGGTAATCAAACAATTTGTTACTTGCGAAGGCAGGTATGGGTTTGTTTTCCTGTTTCACCTTCATTTGTTGATGGTTTTTATGGGTTTCGAACTGAGTATGCCCCATTACCTACACCGAAGTCTGTTCAAGATGGCCAAATGTTACAAACATAGTCAGGCCGATACCAGCCTTTTCCATGTGGGATTGATTAAAATGTGTATGGTGTATGAGTTGGGGTTACGTCGTGATTCTTGGGATAATTTCCTCAGCCGTAATGGCTTTGAAGTGTCAAACCCTCCGCAGGTTGATAAGCCTATGGTGGCCGAGAGCAAGCCTACCCCTGTACCCTATAGTGTTCTGCTACCCAAACCACTACCCGATCCCCCTACGAGCCTACCCGTGACTATGATTGCTAAGCCTACAGTCAATCGGCCTAAAGCTAAAGATGGTGTTAATGCCAAAGGTAAGAAAAACTCTCGCTTAATTTCTCGCATGGTGAGAAACAAGTCTAAAACTTATACCAACGCTGACCTTATCGTGGTCAGAGAAAGCTCTAATTCTGAAATCGAACGATTTCTCGCCGACGAGTATCCTTACTAGGAGGGATTATGTGACAAGCCTGCACACGATTTTGTCAATAATCTGCCACCCTGTCTAAAAAATAATCCTAAGTTTCCTGGCATTAAATTAGCACAAGGAACCCTCGGTGAGTCAGCAAAACCCCCTTCTGTTCAAGCTGTCGCTCCACCATGCGACCAGTGTGGGCTGTGGTTGGAGAGGTATTACACCAATGTGCCGATGTTGCAGACCAGGATTCGTGATTTGGAAAAACAAGTGGTTAAGCTCTCCGATCAGGAAGCACAGGTGCAACCCTCCGACAAGAAACAAAGAACCACTGGCTCTATCCTGTTCAAGAATGTCGAGTCAGCCATGACAATTATTAATTCGAAACTGGCGAAATCTTAGCAGTCTACCTGGTATAATCCTGACCCATTTATACGACACAATCATAAAATTTATGTTTGTTATCAACTTGCTCAGTTATATAGGCATGCACTGCTGTACATGGTTTGTTTTGGTAAATTGATTTTGTTTAAAAGTTTGAGTTGGATTTGGATTTTGATTCTAAAAATTTCGATTCGATTGTTTAAATTTAGTTATGATATAACGCTCTGTTGCTTCTATTTTGGAAAACCATTTGGAACATGATCTATATTTTGGTTATCATGCACGTAAACGATGATTTATTTGTTACCATTTAATCTTCGTTTGGTTTTGATCTACACAGATACAATGTTGATTTTGTTTAAGAAAAAAGGCGTTTTGTTTTACATTAAGGATTGATGCGATTCGTAACTATAACCCGATTACTAGCCAGTTAATCCGTGAGGCAAATCGATCCTCTTCTGTTCGATTGACTGTGTAGTTTGGTCACAAATTAATGTGTGAAACCAAAACGACATACCCAGAATGATGATTCGTCCAAAATTGTTTTAGATCCGATCTTATTTGATTGTTGTCCAGTTCACGGTTAGCAATGCTGTTTGTTTTTTACTGTCTCATACCCTGAAATTAAAATCGATGATAATTTTTGTCAATGCTGCTACGAATAATTTTTTTTGAGTATATCATGACGACCTTTCTCAATTTGATTACAACAGAATCTTATGCACAATTTACAGCTCGTCTATTTTTGTTATTGGTTGAAACGATTATGTATTGTCACAGTTGTAACGAATTATAATTAGGATGTCGATTCTGATTGCATTTGATTACTGTTTTGGTCGATTGTGGTTGATAATTATGGTTACATCGTATCTCCTGTGACTCGAATCAAGGATTAATTTGTTTGATGCAAAACAGGCCTATCAAAAGTTTGACCATGTTTTGTGGTAACTAGAAACAAAGCATTTATTTTTACCCTGTTTGATTACATTTCTTTTGATATGGTTTGATTTTAATGATAAATTTGGTTGAATTATAAGTTGTTCAATGATTATTAAAAGATAATTCAATTTGATTTTATTTGATTATTGTCTGATCCTGTTTACTATTTTGACTAGCTACAGAATCAGATGATTCTGTAGCTAAGTCTGTAAAGACAAATCTTTATTGTTTTCTTAATAAAATATTCTTCTCACTTTATTTTTGTGTCTAATACAGGAAAATTCGAATTGCTAATGGATATGAGGAGCAGTTGAAATATATCTTAAAGATTTCACTTGTATTTTATTTCCTTAGTTTAGGTGATTTTGGGATGATTCCCAGATTGTGTAAACTTATTTGATATTATCCACAAGGATGTTTTACCTTGTGAGAAACCTATATAAACCTATGGTTTTGTAATAATCGATCAT
>ML778500.1:907775-931313 GCA_009831015.1 Picea engelmannii
TTATTGATTCATTTTATGAATTATAGCTTTGTCTTCTTCGTAGATTGAATTGTTATATAAGTTTTCTGCATAATAGGTTTCCCTTTTGCAGGAGATTTATCATCATAAAACTGTTATGATTTCTTTTATGTCTTGTTTGTCCTGTAACAACACTTCAAGAAGAAGCACAGCTGATCGTTTTTGAGAGGCTTAAAGATTAAATGGTGTGAATTTCTTCCTCCAACCAGCTTTAGAAGCAATCATACACAGGGCAGACTTGGAGCATTTCCAGGTCAATTAGTTAGATGTTTATTGCTTTGATTAATTAGTATTATATAAATGATAGTTTAATTAGATTTAGATTATATTGTTTTATTTCAGTAATATATATTAGATTGTCTAATTTCAGTTAGCTTTCTTTCCTGTTTATAAATTATAAAATCAAAAAGAGACCCTTGGCTGTCTCAGGGCAACGATCACATGAGTTTTGCAGGTTTTAATCAAATCTGTAGTTTGTCCATATTATACATTTGTGAATAAAGAATGATCATAGCTAATAATTAGGTAGTTGATTTGAGTTATTATAATCATAGTTAGTATCTTGTAAGTTAGTAATTTATAGTTAGATTAGTGTAGTTAGTTTAGTTTGCTTTATTAGTTTCTAGTTTCCTTTATTAGTTTAGTTCTTTGTCTTTGTTTTATTAGTTTCTAGTTTCCTTTTAGATTTCTTAGATCAAATCATTTCTCTTTGGTTTCCATACGAGACCTTAGAGCGGCCAACGGAGCCGTTAAACTTGTCAGGGTGGTCCATTCCAAACGGCTTGGGTTATTAGACAACCTCGGATCGGTTCCACTCTCCCAGTTGACGGACGGTCAATTTCGCCCATCAACAACACTTTGAGGATTTTGTTGGCCCACTTACTGTGCACGTGCTTCCTTTAGTGAATTTGTGCATGCCAATTTTTGTCCAATTGTATAGTTTTTGCCTTTTGAAATGCATTTTAGTGATACAGGTGAACTAATTGGTGTTTCCATTGCTATATATCTATAACCATTTGTGTGCAATGTTGTGGATGAAATTTTAGTGATAACAGATGCCCCCTGGTGTGTGAGGTTAAGAGCATAGATATAACTTAAATACATTAATGTTTCTTCTACTTAGAGTGACATTGTAATGAAGAGTGTTAAGAGGAACTATAAGAGAGATCCATTGGAGGGAGAGGGGAAACATTGGGACCCAAACCTTTCTCTAGGGAGAAAAATAAAATCTATATACAAACGATGCGAGCATGCCCCATGCTCGTGTCATGTAACCAAAATTTAAGATGGTAACTAAAGAATGTTGGTGTAGATAAATGCAGTGCCCTCCGGAGTGGTTGATAATGTCAGATGACAGTTCTAAATAGTGAACATACTTTGAAGTGATGAAAGGACACCTATAAGAAGTGTCGATGACTCATAGGCATTGATGGCCTAACAAACACAGAGGTATTCAGATGGTATAAAAGAACTACAATAGTCACATAGTAAGATCCACCATAACATGAGAGTTTGTTAAAGTCGAATGTTATGGGGGTCAATGGAATCAAAGAGAAATGATGATTCTCTCTATGTCATCCAAGAATCCTCATTATAAAGGTTATGAGAGTCAATATACTGGTGCACATCTGGAAACTATGTTCATGTCGACAGAAAGGAAGGTGCAACTCCAAGAAGAGAAGGGATTCATGAAATCTGCTAATATGAGATCAGAAACTGGCTAGTAACATGGACAAATTCAATATGTGGTGAGACTCAAGACTGCCCTTGGTTGGGGAATATTTGAAGGAGGATTGGTAACAACCGTAAAAATGCATCTAGGGTCAGGGGGATGACTAGATATAGGGTTAAATTGTTCCAGAGGCTTGACAGAATGGACAAACTCAGAGATCAGGGGTATGTGGATTTTGGGATACTTGGGGTTCATGAACGATGTCATAATGAAAAAAAGAGAGTGTGTACCCCAACCAAGGGTGACATGGGTTTATTTTCTACAAAAAGGAAGGTCATCAAGGGTGATGACAAAAAGATAAGTAAATGCTGGGAACAAAGGATTTTTACAATTACCAAATAAATAAAGAATAATTCGAGATGAGTGTACAGATAAAGAAATGGGTGCCCCAGCGCAAGATGGCCCTGCCTATGAGGGTGTAAGTTGCAAAGAGAACTTATGGAGGGTGGGGGCCCCATGGGTGGGTTTCTGTACAAGGTAAATGAATGGAGGGAAATTTGCAGATGGGAAAATTGATGGTGAATGAGATGGAGGGCTAATGATATTGTGAAGGTGCAATTAATAGAATCCAGATGAGATAACCTGGGAGCCCATTGGGAAATCTATCAATATGACGATAATAAGTATGTGGCTTATTCTCATAACTACATAAGACTATCAGGAATACCATCCCTAGGGGGTGAATGCAACATGAGTATCAAGTTTATGAGGAGAACTATAAATGGGACTACTCATGTGGGGGAGAGTGCTATCGGGTGACAGTACCAAAATGAAGCAGCGATGATGGTACTGCAGAGCCATATGTAAGGACCCTAAAGGTGAATGTCAGAAGGTGTGACTAGGAGATGCAATTGATTTTCAGAGGGAATAATTACATGCGAGTGTCAAACATATAACTTAAGGGGATGCGTTATTTGTGATGGCCAAGTACCCGCAGACATAAAAACTAAATACCCAATGTGAAAAATATCTGATGATAAAGAACATATCACAACTATCTGATAATTTTGAACATAAGCATGCGTACTTGAACGTGACATGAGAAACATTCTCTCCCAGAGCCAAGTTTAGATGATGACCCAGGGAATGTGAATGTGTAGGTGACGAGAGCTTGGAGCTATCGATACAGGAGTTGTGAGAGACATGTTAGTGACCTTATTGTCTCACATTGTGTGATTGTGATGAATTTTAGCTAGGGGCTGTATGGAGGGATATAGAGGGGGTTTTGGAACCAGTCAATATGCCCTGGAGGAATAAAATCCTTGGTTTTGATTGTACATAGGGAGGCTTGATTAGGAGGGTGAAATATATCCTATGAAATAAAAATTTCTTGATGATGGAGGACATTCTATGGGAAATTAGTGGTAGTTAGTTCCTCTAGGATATATTCGTCATAGTGAAAAGTGTGAGAATATAGGGGATCCTGGGAGGTGACAGGGGGAATTGTCAACATGTGGTTATCCTCTAGTGGCGAGGATGTAGAGAGGATATTGCATCCTGGGTGCGGTGGCTAGCTTGACATAAACCAAATGTCCAGACACAATGGGTAATAAACTGTGGTAGGGGAAAGATTTCATGTGGGAAATTTACCCAAGAATTGGGAGGATTCAGGGGAAGGTCCTCAGACATTCAAACTGTGAACCATGGAGGGATGACAAGTGAATCGAGTGCAGGGGAGGTAATATTGACAGTATATAGAGAGTGCATTACTAGTGGTGAGGTGGTCGGTTGTGATTGAACAGGGGTTGAATGATGACCTCGGTATGCTACAATCAAAGGACATCAATATATAAAGTGAGCAAGTGAGTCAGAGAGAGCACAAGGGAATATCATCCATTCGAGGACTAAGGAATATACATAATGAATGTCAGTGATGTGAGCCCTAGAAAGTGGTGGCAGAGAGGGATCTTCCTGAAAGGTTTGACATACTGTAGCTAGCATTTGGGGAAACTAAGGTAGAGATGGGAAATGATGAGAATAGTGGCCATGTTCTGAACATATGGCACAAGAGAATTTGGTTTAGAATCCTTTACTGACTGTAGTAGGGGACACAGTAGTAGCACTAGACGTGCTTGGTGAAGCGGTGAGCAATGTGGTTTCTCGAGGAATTTGGAGCAGATTGCATAACATGGGAAGATTAGGACATATATTAGTGGGTTGTCCCTCTCTTTCACATAGTGCACAAGTAGGTTTCACTCGGGGAGGAAGTGGAGTTATGGGCTCTTATCTTTTCCGTCTACCCCCAACGGTGGAAATGGTGTTAGCAGTTGGGGGTGAGGGTGGTACGGTCATATCCTGTAAAGGAATCTTCATCAGGATTCCCTATGGATGAGGAGGGAGGGATGGTTGAGGAACCATCAAAGGTGGGTGAAGATACCATACAGGGATATAAATCACCATGTTGGGAAGTTTAAGCGTCACAACTACCTCAAATTCTTGAAGTCCAGGTGTTACAACAAGATTTGCCTCACCCTATGCAATCTTCCAGAGAGGGCGTTATTCCATTTCCCTATGAAGAATTATCTTCCCTGTTACTAAAATGCAGAGAAAAACTATAAATTTTTTCCACTTGTACTCATCTTGCACCATATACAACAAGCATATATACAAGCTGCTCCACTACAACCCACGTACATCGAGAATTGTGCCATAAAATCAAAATTAAATGTTGGGTTTCCATGTCACAAAAGGAGATCTCTAATCCTTGGCCTTCCATATACTGGAAATGCTTTGACTCATCCCTTTAGTTGCATTTTGAAGGCTATAAAGAAGACAATTCAGAGCTGTGGAAAAGGAGAAAGAATTCAAATTTGAGAGAAAAGTTACTCTGGAGAAATTATTTACTTCATATTGAGTCTACATCCCTTTGTCCTTTAAGTCTGAATGTAGTGTTCAACCCCCAAGCTCTTCCCTTATTGATGGAGAACCTCTTCATCTACCTTATATGAGCTTGCCTTTGGTGGAGGATTGAAGTGGTGAATGCCCAGTTGGAAGGAACTCAGTTTCTTCGTTACGAACCGTGTCAACATGGAAGTCTATAATATTTTCACTTCTACTAATCATTTATTAATAGGAATACTCCTTTCTCGTCCAATTGATATCTTGAAAATATATGTATTATTATCCATGGGAAGAATTTTTATGTATATTGATGGATTATTCTTATCTAATGTGCTAACCTTTTATATTTCCACCATATGCTTGTTTTGCTTGTTTGTCGAGAACTTGTTGCAGGTATATAGATTTGGGTCAAAGTGCTCAACGGTGGACATCATCAAAAATCCAAACGAGGTAGGCCTCTTTCTTATCCTTCTTGCAAATTAGTTTATAAAGCATGTTGTTGGGATAGATTTCATTTCTGTAGTCATTTCCATATGTTGTGGTTCACCCTAGCCATAGAGATATTTTCCTCGTAACATAATTGGCGACCGTACTGGGGATAATCTTCTTTCTTAGGGTTTGAAGTCATTTTCTCCTTAGATTTCTCTTGTTTCTATTGTGGTTCTCGTTGTATCATTGCTTGACAACTCCTATTCACTCTTGGTCGGAGTTTTCATCCTTTCTCCCTGTTGTGAGTGGGAAATCCCTCTATGGACTAGCACTTAGGGTTTAATTATGCATGCAGAAAATACCTAAAGATTTCTACTTTCTACCATCGTCCCAGACCTAATCCCCATTATTCTTAAGAAAACACATAGTTCAGAAGATCAAGTGAGCATACCTTATTTCGGGCATTTGATGTAGATCCTTCCTCACGCTTGATCACTTTTTGATTGTATCTCTCCTGCCAAGGCTGACCTTCATTCACACAAAACAAACAACAAACTCCACATGCATCTGATATATAGATTAATGGGTTAGAGATTCAATAAACAAGTATGTAATAAACAATGAAAACCTCATATCGTGGGACGGGAAAAGTATTTCTTTATTATTAACTTCAACAAATCAACTTACAATGATGAAGTTGGTCGTTGCTCCACGAACCTGGTCCCGGGCTCCTCTTCAACTGTCCTCCAACTTCTTTTCTCTATATTTCTCTTTGCACAAGGATGGCTAAAGGGTTGGGACAAAAGGGAATGCACAATCGGGTATAGTTTCTTTACTATGATTCTCCTCCTCCAAATGGGACCCCTAACCCTTCTTTTATAAGCTAGAATAAGCTAGGTATTTCGATGAACCCTCGTCCATGCATGGCCAAAAGGTTTAGTTAACTCACCCAAATCTGTGTGTTCCATCGACAACTTTCCTTTTTTCATTCTTTTGTAGGTACACACGGGCTATTTTGGGTCAGCGAGCGTGTACATGCATGCAGTAATAGAGAAGGGCACGTGGGCATTTATAAAAAGTGTTTTTAAGAAGAGTTGTTTAGTAGTGCTTTGGAAAAGAAGGAATCTGAGGTGGCCTGATGCTAGGTAAGCATGTTTGGTGAAAATTAGGGTTATAACAGATTCTCCCTAATGTGTGAGGTCAGAAGAGCATATGATGGCTGAAATACATTAACAATCTTTATTGATGTGCCGAACAAGTGAGCCCAGGGACAAGAAATCAGGAGGCATCGTCTGCAAAAATAAAAATTGTCTCACCGAGGTGGGCATACCCATGCTCGAGATAGAATAAACTCATGGATACCAATCAAATACACTGTAGATCCATGTCATATAACTATATAAAGTGTAGCTGTGAACAATACACAACGAAGCTACATCTCGAAATCAAAAAGATATACAGGTAGAGTATCCATCTTCTTAGAAGTTGATAAGGCCTGATGGCTGGAGATGAGGTCTTTAGAGCTCGATCAACAACTTCAAAATATTCAAAACTCAGGTAGGAGTGTAATATGAGTGCACGACTTCACTACCTAGAGGTCTTCGATGACTCATCGGTCATGGACTAGAGAATCTTTATGATTAGACTGAAGGCTTCATTAATTTCAAACAAAGACTTGATTGCACGTTCAGGATGGTCGGGTATGAGGGCAAGAGACAAACTACAGAGGGGTTGACTCAGGATTGGTAAAAAATTCCCTTGGACAACAAGATGAAAAATGATGACACTCATGAAGCATGGAATTAATCACAAGTTTATGAGGCAGGGGGAAACACAAACTCTCCATATGTTTGGAAGAATAACCAAATGGAGGAGGACACAACTCTATGTAGTAAGAACAACTTCCTAAGGTCGTATTAAACCATAGAGTTTGAAGAACAAATGGACAGATGTGATTTATCCAAGGGCGACTTATTGTGCTGCCAATAAAGAAAATACTTTTCCCTTCCTCTTTTTGGGGTATATTTGATTTTTTTTATTTTTCAACGATTTTGGAAAAAAGAATGAAAGAATGTTACATTATAGTGGAGGAACGAGTGTTACAAACATACAAGTTCAATGCACAAGGACAAGACTGATGTTCATAGCAATGACACTCGAGAAAAATCCTCTGGGGGCCAAAGGTGTTAAGACGCAGAGGCAAAGTGATACAAGGCTTGCGTATAAGGTATGCTTTAGATGGTTCAGTTGAGAGAAACATGGAGCCGAAATTTATACCAAAGATGCAGGTATGCAAACACGGTAATCAAAACACACAATGGTAACATCCTTCGATGTAAGTTTAACGAGCCCAGAGAATGTTATCTCGGTCTTTTTTCATATTTAGAGAGTTTGAAAAAATGTAAAAGGAGACTCCATTGGGGTACCTTTTTCGAAGGTAGTCTAGTAGGTTCAAAAAATGGGTAAACTAGCACCAACAAGACATCTATTCAAAACCATTTTAACGAGTGTGATAAAGACAAGATCACTCGACCATTTTTTCATTTTTAAGGATTCTGAAAAAAGCTTAACTATGGAGTCCATCAGGAATATTCTTCTGAACTAGTTTAATGAGTGTGAAAGAATAAGGTCACTCTATGATATTTTCAATTTTAGGGAGTCTAAAAAGAGCTTAACTATGGACTCCATGGGGGTTCCTTTTTCATAAATTTAGTCCTTCTGGCCCAAAAAAGGGTTAAAATGATACCTGAGAGTACTCTTATAGAGAATTGAAGTTCCATAGAGTATACCTTTGTTCGTACAGTTGACCGTCCGGACCGAAAAAGGGGTAAACTACTGTTGGACAAATGTGACTTCAAATTTTAGTTTAATGAGCATGAAAGGCCACAAGATCGCTCAAGGATCTTTTCATGTTTAGAGAGTCTGAAAAGGGCTTAAAAGAAGACTCGTTATGTATTTTGGGAGTCCCGAGGGTGAGGTCAAGAGTGAAAAGGCATCATGAAAATGAGGCTCAAACTCATAATCTGGAAAAAACAACAAGGACTCCCAAGCCTACAGTGAGTAGAGACAGCATGGACACCATAATGAAACCACCAACTTGCGACACTTCTAAATCATCCATGTTCCGGTAATCTCTACCACCAACTCGCGACACTTCTAAAGCAACAATGATGGTTCTGTGTCGCAACTTGATGGGATCGATCCTATGGCAAAGGAAAAAAGACAATGAGATACAAAAGTCAGGGTAGAAACCTAACCTACATGCTCAAGTTGATCATCTAAAAAATTTTCCACGGACCATCAAAAGTTACCCAAAACTCCAAAAAATTGTCCCGATACTTGATCATACCCCTCCAATGCAACTTCTGAATCACTCTAAATGGTTTTTTTTTTAAATAAAATGATAAGGGGGGCCAAAAAAGTGACAAAAAGAGGAAAAAAAGTCTATAAATAGAAGCTGGTAGCTCATTATTACCATTGTTGATTTGGAAATTGACTCTAGAGCCAAAAAAATCCCTTTGATAAAAGTGGTGATTCTGGGAGCTACAGTGGATGAAATGACCATCTGTCTGGACCAAGTAAGTACAAACTCTCTTATCTTGCAATTTAAATCTTTATTTTTTCTTTGGGTTCCATGTTTTGGGGGGTGTCAATCTTCAAAAGGTCAGCCCTAGGTCCACGCGGGCTGTCTTAGGACAGGACGTGTGTACATTCGGGCAGAGTAAATAATGCACACGTGTACATGCAATTGCCATCATTACTGCCTGTGTGGACCCCCTTATTGAATGAATTTTTAAAAAAAAACAAGGGTTAACCCTCCTAAACCTTGTTGTTTTGCAAGATGTATGTTCACTGGAGGGAAAGAGAGCATGAGGATGTTAGTGAGTTGGTCAGGGAAGACCCCAATGCTATGGTTGCCTTGATGCAATGTGGGTTGCACAAGTTCTTCTTATGTCCTTTTATGCGGGCACAACCTAGGCTACTGGATACCTTTGTTGATTATTGGAATCTAGATGCAAAGGCATTTATGTTAGAGGGGTAGTCATTGGTGCCCATGACAGAGGATATATATTTTTTGACTTGCATCTCCAGGAGAGGGGAACCAGTCAACTTTCGGACATTTCGTTCGGGGCCACATAACATAGCGGAATTTATAGGACTTTACTGTGAGGTTGGTACAGATCATTGGAGCTCACAGGTGCCCATAAGAAATATTACTGACTTATCGTTGTAGGAAATTTTGTTTCTTATTGGGAAGATTACTGGTTCTACGGCTCTACATCAGGCGTCCTGTGCACAGATGAACTGTGCATTCCAGTGCTTAAATGCACAAATATTTGACTAGAGCACAACATTGTTAGATTGTATGAAAAGGCAGTTGACAGATTTTCGGTCACAGACACAGAGGAACTTCGGGTTTGGGACCATTCTATGCTCTTTATTCTTTGAAAGAGTTCCGATCTTCATTCCTTGAGTAGTGGTACGAGGACATGAGGCCTCTCTTCCTGTAGTTTGTAGATGGGCAATGTTACTGCCACGATGGGGTGGTGGAAGGACCAATGAGTTCTTCGACAATGATTTCTTCGCTTGGTTGTTGCGACAGATCCTAGTCATAGAGGATTAACCCTATGCTGGGATTGATTTTTTGAGAGATACTGAGATACCAGTACCTCCTGGTGAGGAGCGATGAGATATGGGTAAGTTTACATCATTGTTTTGTTGTTTTTTTTTTTTTTTTCGTGAAACATATGTAATTTTTATGTTGTTTTTGTTATATATCATTTTTTTTATACCAGAGTATTTGATGGATATGTGTGTGTTGTGTGCAGATGTGGGACCAGTGCGACCTCCGGACTATGCAAGGAACAGGTGTCATCCTCAGCCAGGGGCCACACCTTCCACTGCAGGGGGACCAACAACAACAGGAGATATTCCAGCTGGGGAGGCTGAAAGGGTGTTGAGACGAGTCAAGAGAAACTTTACTGTGCTCACTTGCACGATCCCTATGGTAGATATTGAGGATCTTCCACCATCTATGTAGCCTCATGTAGTGGGGGCACCACAGACATGGGTCTGATTGTTTCGGCATTTGGAAAATGTTGTTGATCAGTACAATAGGGCCCACAGGCCTTGAACTTAGTTAGACTTTTCACATGCCGAGAGCACTACTTGTATATATTGTTTGAGGGCATAAGACCCGTGACTCGTTATTGGTCATATTTTTGAGGCGCTTGCATCCACCTATGTACTCTGGTGACTATGATGCTACATATGGATTTTTATGTCTTTTTGTGGCTTATGGATCATTTTTGCAAAAAATGTATTTACATGTTTATGTGTATGTCCTTTCATATGTGTGCAAGATGCCAATCTAAAATTTGATTAGCTAGAGTATCTTTAATTTGGTTTAATCTCCTAGGAACATGAAAATATGTAATATAATCAAAGCTTCATTCTAAGAGACATACCCTAAGGAATCATCGGTGTAAATTCGGATCATGAACATGGTAGACTCTATTTAACTGAGACACAACCATCTGAGTGTCGAGATAGACCCGGAGATGAGAGATACCAAATGACAAGGCATCACGAAGCAACTCAATAACTGCACTATAATCAACGACATTATTTATGGTGTCACCTAAGCATATACCTCTGGAAGATAATAACTGACCTCGAGGTGAAAAACATTACCCAAGCTGCGGAGGCAAGCCTCTGAGTGTGTCGGCTAGACCTGGCCATGTACCCAATGAACACCTCGGATTCACTTGACATCTTCCACAGTGACGAAATATACATAAAAAATGACACGTCCATAACACTAAAAGAAACTAGAAAGTAATAGTACAAAGACTATACATATGTTACAAAAATTTACCCATTGTGACCTGCCTATGAGTAATACTTCTTGAGGTAGATTCTATTTCTAGGCTTTGCCAAAGCATTCTCTTCAAAGTCAACCAGATGATAAGTGCCCTTTTTTAGAACATATTTTATGATGAAAGGTCCGAACCTCATGGGTTTGAATTTTCCTGCCTCTAGGGGGTCCTTATCTTAGTCATAGACCAGGACAAGGTCACCTTTAGTGAAAATATGAGGATGAACATACCTATCATACTGACACTTGACTTTATGTTTGTGAGCCTCGTTGGCCAGGGCTGCATCATGACATTTCTCATTGAGCTACTCAACGTATAATAACCACTCTTCAAGTGGAGAAGTGTCTAGCAGTAATTGTACTTCCAACTTTAGGGATGAGATTTGACATTCGATAGGCAAGACTGATTCCATCCTGTAAATGAGTTGAAAAGGTGAGAAACCAGTTGAAATCTTAATAGATGTTCGGTAAGCCCATAATGCTAAGTATAACATCAAATTCCAATTTGACTTGGCTAAGTTGATTGTTTGTTGTAGGATGGTCTTAAGAGATTTATTCACAGCTTCCACCTGACCATTTTCTTGGGAGTATTAGGGTGACGAATGTTCCTTCCGTAACCCAAGATTTGATGTTAACTCGATCATCATCTGGTTCTGAAAGTGACTTCCATGGTTAGTGACAATCTCCCTCAGGATGCTGAACCTTTCTATTATCTGGTTGAATGAAAAGAGAGTTGTAGTCTCTCCATCATCTTTAAACGTTGGGATAGCTTTGACCCACTTTGTGAAGTAGTCTACGGCTACGATGATGTAACAATGCCCCCTTGCTGAAGGAGGGTTGCATGTAGTGTAATCAATCCCCCACTTGGTGAAAGCACCAACTGTGATGACAAGAAACATGGGAGCGGGATGTGCCCTCATCTTCCGAGAGAAGATATTGCATGGGTGTCACTTCTTGATCGATTCGATACAATCTTTGATTAGTGTCGGCCAGAAGTAACCTGCTCATAGAATATTTTGGGTTGTTTTCAGCCCAGACAAATGACCGCCACATGCTCTAGTATGGTAATCGTTAAGCATGATAAATGCTTCTTCATGAGTGAGACATCGACGCAGGATGCAGTCTACACCTCTCCGATACAATGTATCATCGAGTAGGAGATAATTATTATCCGGATGGCGTATGCATTGATGCTCATCACGAGAAGCAGAGGTGGGACACTTCAAAGTCTGGAGATAGATAAGTATTGATCCGTACCAGGGATCTAAAGAGGTGATAAAAAAAATATCTCCTTTGACAGGAGACTCTTCGAGCACAAATCACCTGACTCAACTGGAAGTTCTGAAATAAGTTCTGTGAAGACCAGTGACTTTTTGGATTTCTCTGAAACGAAATCTAAGTCAAACTCCTGGAGGATGACTATCTATATACTGATCTTTTTGCCTATTACCCATTGTGTCAACATGTACTGGAATGGATTCATGACAGCAATGACAGTGGTCTTGCGAAACAAAACATCATGACGGAACCATTGAATAGCATGAACTGCTGCCAACGCAAGTTTTTCGATATGAGAAGAATTGAGTTCCGATCCTACGAGGCCTTGGCTCAGGTAATAAATCACATATTCCGAGAACAATTCATCATCCTGAACTAAGACCATGCCTATGGTTGACTCTATTGCAGCCATGTATAATAAGAAATCTTTGTTATAGTTAAGTGGACGAAGCTGAGGGGCAGTCATGAGGGCATGTTTCAACACATCGAAAGAGCGTTGGGCAGGATCATCCCAATGAAAAGGAATGTCTTTCTTCAGTAAGCCCAAAAATCCATTTGTGATCTCGGCATAGTTGGTGATGAAACGTCTTAAAAAGTTCACCTTGCGCTGTAGAATATGAAGTTGAAGGATTGTCTGTGGGGGAGGCAACTGAATTATTGCCTCAACCTTGAGAGGACCGACCATGATCCCTATTTTTGATACTATGAAACATAACAAACATCCTGATGTTATGCAAAAGATGCACTTGTTTGGATTCAAATGAATCCGGAAGTAGCGACAACGCTCAAAGATAAGTCAGAGGTCTATGGGATGATCTGTTCTCTTGTGAGTTTGAGATGCTAAATCATCTAAATAGGCCTTGAATATATGCTCAAGGTCATGGAAAGAAAAAGACAGGGCCCGTTGAAAGGTCAGTCCAACATTTTTGAGACCAAAAGGCATCTTACGATACGCGAATGTACCCTATGGACAGATAAATGTCGTTTTGTGCTGGTCTTCGGGTTTGATTTGTATTTGGTTATATTCCTAAAAAATGTCCATGAACGAGAAGGCCTCACAACTTTCACATTCATCAATTATCTGGTCGATGAATGGTGTGGGAAAATTATCTTTGGGACATGCCTTGTTCAAATCACGGAAGTCTGTACATACACCAATTGTGCCTTGTTTTTTGTTGACCGACACGGGGTTTGACACCCATTTTGTCAAATGGATAGGATATATAAAACCAAATTTTAGCAGTTTCTCAACTTCAACCTTAATGGCTGCTGCTTTCCTGGGGTTAACTAGATGAAGCTTCTGCTGGACAAGCTTGGCATCTCGATAAGTTGTGTTTTCATGTTCAACTATTTTTGGATTGATTCCTGGCACTTCCTCGTAAGACTAGGCAAAAATGTCATAGAATGCTTTAAATAGATCGGTGTAGATTTGAATCTCTTCGGGGGAGCAGTCATCTTTGACGAAAACATTGTTCATGACACTAGGGGTTTTGGAGATATTGATCGGTATGGTTTCAATGATGGTTTCCATATTACCCTCAACATAGACCTCATGTGTAGCTAAGGTATTAATCGGACAAGATCTATCTCTAGTCATAATCAAGGTGAATTCTCCAGCCTTGATTCTGCTTAACTCTGGGAGGAAGTATGATATTTGATGAAGATCATCCCAAGGTTTGTTCTGACTAGTCATTGCTTCAATTATTGCTTTGTTATAGGGCAAGACTAATTCTAAAAAATCAATGTCAGGGAGAGAACCTTGAGCCCAAATAGGCTCTAGAAGCTGATCTAACTCTTGTGCAAGAGTTGGATCAGGGTTATCCGATGCTTGTTGGACTAAAGAGTACGCTACTTTAGCTATGGACAAGGGCATGGACATGTCCGGGTGCCCTGCCCCCTCCATCGTGGCCGATAGGGAAAGAAGTATCCACAGATTGGTGAAGTAAGTCATGCAAAACGATGAAACCTGGAAAATCTCAACCTTATGGTGGTCGGATATGAACTTGACATCGCGTTGAGGGGGCGGGTAATCGAAGGTACCCATCAAAGATGGGCACAAACCAACCCCTACGTTGACTACGCTTGGTTGAGGATTATCAATCATCGAGACCGTGGACACCCCCAATGAAGGGTCAGGTCTAAAGAAAGACAATTGATCAATGGTCACAATCTGGTCCTCGTGTGGAAACAACAAGACCCAGAAAAATGTAGCAACCACTGCTTGCATGGAATAAGTCCAACTCCTTCCTAACAAGAGATTGTAGTCGAGGGACACGTCGACTACTTCTACCTCGATGCACACGGTCTTCCCTCCCAACTTCACAAGGAAAGAGGGAATGATACCATGTGGTCAAAACGAACGACTATCAAAAGTAGTGAGAAGAGTAGGTGACACAGACAAAATTGGCTAGCCAATGGACTTCCAACATGCCAAAGACATAACGCATGTCGAGGCACCCTCATCAACCACCGTGTGGAAAATATGTCGAGTAAAAGTTTTTGTGGGGTGAGCCAGTACTATCTGAAACGCTACGTGGTAAGGCAGACGAGGTTTTAAGTCGATTGTATCTAGCATGATGGTTCCTGGATTACAATTCTCGGTATATCCTAAAGTGGTTAACAACGCTTTCCTCTCGGAAGGGCAACTTTGGAGGACCTCCAAAGAGTACATTGCACAAGGGGTTTGAGACAAATCCTCCACCACATAATAGTTATGGGTGGCCCTTGCATTTGGGTTGTGAGAAGATTTTTTGAACGTGCCTTTTGGGATGCATGTAATTATTTCTCCCAAAGTATTCTCAATATATAGAGGAAGATATGGGAGTTCGGCTTGTTTTCCCTTCTCAGAAGTGCTTGGTTTACTCTAGTCATGCACTCTAGTCGATATAAAAGCATCACCCTTCATCATATATACATTCGTGGATGTGGGATTGTTTGAAGATGGAGAGGGTCCTTGACTACCCCCTTCCGTGCTTGTAGAGGCCTGGGTTAGGTTTTTCCCATGATGAAATGGATTGGTTAACACAACAGGCTATTGTTGTGTTACAAACTTTTGGGCCTCTACAAGTTGAGGAAATTGGTGGGTCGGGTGGTCTTTCGTGCACAGGTTGCATAGATACCTCTCCTTCTGTTTCTCAGTGTTTCCCTCGCCAACATTATCAGTTGGTTTCTTATCCCCCTTACCCTTCTTTTATTTTTTTTTCTTTCCTTCAGGATGTTGGGTGGCCTTTGGATTTGTCGATTTCACTATGTGTACATCCGATGTTTTAGTAGGAGAAGCAGCCAAAACAGTAGTTTGGTTGGCCGCTTTGTTGTATAGAAAATTTCTGTAATTTCTTCGTCAATCGCTCAGCGGGCTTTGTTTTTGCTGAACCAACAATACCATCGGCATGTGGTCCAACTCTCTATTTGGTTTTATCAAGTATTGAGAATGGCACATCTGGCAAGATGCTGTATAATAAACCATACTGAGAATAGATGGGCTCAAGATGTTGAGCCCTCATGATGGCATCTTCTTTGGAAAACACTCCTGATGTCATGACATCTTTGGATAACTGTGGGACCAAAGACTTAAGGAACCACTCGAGCAGGAATGCTAGTGGGACTGGTACCTTAATTAAACTCTTTCGACATCTCCATTCTCAGATGTGATCAGAGATATGATCCGCTTTTGTAGTGCAAAATTGGCCAACAACGATGTGTCAGCGTCGTATCTCACAGGTAATTGGAAATAGTTTAGGAAGGCCATTGCCAATTCGCCGAAGGAAGAGTATCTTGAGCGGTCGAGCTCAATGTACCATTTTGCGGCACTCCCAATGAGAGTACATTGAAACAATTGCAACTGTACGGAATCGTCCTTCAATGAATTAGATGAGCACCAAAGGTGGAAGGTAGTCACATGATCACCCATATCTTCGTTTGGCTTGGCTTCAAACTTTGGTATGTCCGAAGGAAACTTTGTCATCATAGGGGGCCAACGCAGATCGTGACAGATAGGGTCATTCAACAACCTTGTCAAGTCTGGCAAATGCAAGGTTTCCAGAAAAGGTAGTTTGGGTTGTTGGTGATAACCTGGGAAAAAGGGACCTGGAGTTTGAATGGCACCAGATTGCTAGGAAAAGTTCAGTTGCTGTCTTGGGTTTTGGTAAAAACCATGGCCATGACCAGCATATGGATTCTATGTGTGAGGAAACATCATCGACTGATTCCCAAAATAGGACATAGATGGATGGGTGTGCATTACATTCAGAGGACTTTGGGAAGGGTTGCCCCATGCCAATCCAGTGGGGATAGGCATAGTACCTTGTCTAGGGTTCGATTGACTGTGGAAAGAATTTCCCTAGATCGACATTCTTGATGAAGGAACGGATCCCTACCATGAATTCCAAGGCCCTGATGCGGAAGAAGTTCCTGGGTTTTCCCCCTGTGTAGGAATAGTACCTTTCATAGGAATAGGTTGTCCGAAACTAGGGTTTCCCCCAGTTGAGAAAGAAATTGATGAGAAGGCGTTGTTACCAAATGCACCAAACAAAGAAAACAATGTCGAACCTACTGACATATTATGTGAAGGAGTTCCTTGACTCCCTTCTCCAAATAAACTATGGTGTGCAAGTGGCCTGACAAATTGCTGATGCGTGCCACCGAGCAAAGGGGACAAAGGAGGTATATGACCTCCCCCATAAGGGAAAGTGTTAAAATGAGATGAAGTGCCCCCCATGTGGCCTTGTAGAGAAATGTTAGAGCTCCCTGCCCCCAGACCTAAAGTCTATGATGTGGAGTAGGAAAGTACAGGACTTGTACATGAGCTAGGCATCCTGTATGAGAATGGAGGGCCTGTCGCACTTGATGGAAAAGGAGTTGTGTCCACCGCCATAGACAGGATCAAACCACTATGCAAGAGGTGGTCGAGAGCATAGTGGCTCGGACCAGTGACGCTGGGTTAGGAGGTGGAAACTCTCCTGTGGTGAAAACCGTAGTGGGAATTGAAGAATTCCCATAGGGAATGACAACATTTGTTTCCATTGCTGTGTGTGACACTGTCTGGCACTCGTAAGGGTGAATCGGTATGGTGATGGGTGCCAAAAGATCAGTGGTTGGAGTTTTAGCTGGACCAAGATCTTTCACTCCAAAGTCTAAAATGGTCGTTTCCTCCGGATGTTGGTCGGGCACAATTCCTTCTGACCCAGTCGCTTCAAAATACCCTTGTTGGTCTAGATTTTGCCTTAGTGGTGGTGGGGGTGGCTCTAGTGTAATCGGTGATAGGCCCAGAAGCCTTCATGACCGGTGGATCTCATGATCCTCCACTGTGTGAGAAGATCAAAGACACTCTAGGGATGTCTAGTCGTTCAAAAAAACAACACACACTAAAAAGTCCCTACAAGGTAAAACAAACAAACACTAAACTAATTGGAAGAATAGTTACAACAACCAACACTAGAGAAATTTAACAGTGCAAGTGCAACTCAAACATGGAAGCACCCTCCGGGTATACTTTGCAAAGCGTGGACCCATCTCTGTCCTAGGTACCATGATATACCCCTGCAGTCACCTGTGTATGTCCCTAAAAAGATAGGCAACTAGGTTGCCAATGCGCGAACAGTCACCAGGAGGGTACAGTCGAAAGTTCGGTAGACCGCAATAAGAAGGGTATTGAGCCTGAAACCTATCAAGGGTATCAAAAGAAAGTGGTCTGGAAGAAAATTGAGGACCTCAAATGGATTCGAGACCCACAAAGCCCCGTGGCAAATGCAATTGACAGAATCCCAAGACAAGCCCTCTATATGTGTTCTCCACTATGATTGGTCCATCTTTGGAGGGGTTATCTCCACTACCTTCCTGCACGCGACCTTGTGTTTATACCCTGTGTTAGAGGGGGGTCCCAGATAAATTTCACAATATTGGACTTTGACACTCCCTAACTCAGACTCCAATGTTTGATTTTAATGGCCTTGAAGAATTTCCTCTCCAACCTAATTCAAGGCCCTAACCCTAAACTAGTTGGTTGACCCTACAAACATAAAAAGTCTAATGAATTTTAGATTTAGCGTTAATTTTTATGGATTGTCTTAAGTCAAAGGTTATGAAAGTGAAACTAGTGATGTTTGAAAGACGAAAGAAAAATAAACAGAAAGCTGGAAACAAAAACCTTTACTTCACTTAGCTCTTAAACAACTTTTCAAACTTTAAAATTTTTTCTAAGATCTTTGAACAAAAAAATCAAAGCAGGATTTCACTTGACTACGAGCTACTTATGATCTAAGTAAACCGTCAAGAACTTATGAAAGAAAATACTTTTCCCTAGTTACTAATGCAAAACAACATTTTTTAACCAACAAAGAAATAAAAGATTTTTTATTTGAATGCTCACAAAGCAAAAAGGAAAAATATCAACAAGACAAAACCAAGAAAATTTTTTGGCCTAAGCGCAGATCGCAAAGAGTTACTTTAAAAAATCACACACAAGCAAATTAAAATTGGACTCTCACACTCTTCTAAAAACCCTATAACATAAATTTTTTGAGGAAAAATTCAAAATGAAAAAAGAAAGCTATTGTTGTGATCAAACCTAAGTTACTGACCACTAAGACAAAGACCCAAACCTGAGAGGTATAATTCTTGTCAAAAGAAAGGATGATTGCCTTACCTTCAACAAAAATTCTCTCCATAGGCACACTGCTGATAGTTCCACAACAAGCGTGTGCACATGAGATGCGTAAAGTCAGAGAGTGTGTACACGCGTGTTGGCCTTATACATGACACGTGTATATATAAAACTCTAAAAAAAATAAAAAGCCAAGAAAGCCATCCCAGGCAGAGAGTATTGGTACTGAGAACCAGAGTCTCTTGAAGACTCAGACACTTACTTTAATAGAAAAAAAAAATCAATTCAAGGAAAACTTCATAGAACAAACCAATCCGAGGTGAAACCTAAGCTATAGACTACAAACAACAAAGACTAGAAAGAGTTCCATAAAACCCCTGAAAAGGACTAATTCTAACAGGAGAGAGGATGACTTCCTCTTTAAAATAAATTTTCTGGAATCATACACACAGTTGTCACCTCCTCAGCTAGCGTGTACACGCGGGCTGTGAGAATGCAGAGCATGGGTACATGCGTCCAAACCTTATACAGGCTGCGTGTACCTCTATGGGTCTTGAAAAAAAAATTATAGTCAAGCAAATAAACAAATATAACTGGTATGGAAGACCAAAATCTATGTTAGCCTAGACTATTGCAGAAACTTTAAAAATAGGAAAATGAAACCAGTTCTTAAAAATACCCAAAAATATTCCCAAGAACCCTAGAGATCTCCCCAGTATGGTCGCCAATTCTGTTGTGTGGGGGAAATCCCTCTATGGACTAACACTTAGGGTTTAATTATGCATGCAAAAAAGACCTAAATATTTCTACTTTCTACCGTCATCCCAGACCTAATCCCCATTATTCTTAAGCAAACACATAGTTCTGAAGATCAAGTGAGCATACCTTATTTCAAGTGTTTGATGTAGATCCTTCCTCACGCTTGATCATTTTTTGATTGTAGATCTCCTCCCAAGGCTGACCTGCATTCACACAAAACAAACAACAAACTCCACATGCATATGATATATAGATTAATGGGTTAGAGATTCAATAGACAAGTATGCAATAAACCATGAAAACCTCATATGGTGGGACGAGAAAAGTATTTCTTTATTATTAACTTCAACAAATCAACTTACAATGATGAAGCTGACCGCTGCTCCATGAAGCTGGTCCTGAGCTCCTCTTCAACTATCCTCCAACTTATTTTCTCTATATTCCTCTTTGCACAAGGATGGATAAAGGGTTGGGACAAAAGGGAATGCGCAATCGGGTATAGTTTCTTTACTATGATTCTCCTCCTCCAAATGGGACCCCTAACCCTTCTTTTATAGGCTAGAAGAAGCTAGTTATTTGGACGAACCCTAGGCCATGCATGGCCAGAAGGTTTAGTTAACTCACCCAAAGTTGTGTGTTCTGTCAGAAACTTTCCTTTTTTTTGTGCTTTTGTAGGTACACGCAGGCCGTTTTGGGTCAGCGAGCGTGTACATGAGTGAAGTAATAGAATAGGGCACGTGGGCCTTTATAAAAAGTGTTTTTAAGAAGAGTTGTTCAACAGTGCTTTGGCAAATAAGGAATATGATATGGCCTGATGCCAGGTAAGCATGTCTGGTTCAAATTAGGGTTATAACACTCCCTTGCCTAGCCTTGTTTCAAAGCATATACGCGCCTTTTGCCTTGACAGTCATGTATACATGTAGATGTTTCACTGTGAGTTGTGTATATAGGTTATGTTTGCCCAAACAACCATGTACACCTTTTCTCCTTGCATATTTTCTTGATCTGGTGTTTGGTGGGTGGGATTTGATGCTTGCTGAGCCTTCTTAGGCCTCTGTAGTGCCTATTGAGGGCTCGTGGGATGACATGAAACCCTCTTTTGGTTGAATTTCTGGGCAAAGTCTTTCTCTTCATCTTTTCATTTTTATTGTCCTTGTACATTTGGCTAGGTATTTCGTTGCTTGATATCCTTCTTGAGTTATCTATGTTTTATGCACAATAGGGCTATATATATCAAGTTACTTTTTAGTCCATGCATTTTCAGTTTCAATATATTGAAAATAAAAAAAAATAAGCATTTTTCATTTCTTGGAATTTTTTTATTTTGAGTTTTTATCATTAGCTTAGTGCATACAGTGAAAGATTGCATTTTTACTTTTGAATTGCAGAGTTGAATTTGAAAATTGCATCGTTTTAGAAGCATATCATACATTAAAAGTTAAACTTAGGACTTTTCATAATTTTCATATTTACTTTTCTTGCAGAGTTATAACACCGTGAGTTTCACTACCATACCTTTTTCAGTAATCACATCCATTAAAATCAATGCTATAATTTAAAATTTATTAGTAATGATTTTATTTTCTAGGGTGCACAAATTAGCCTAGGATTTAGTGCCTTAGAATAGGATTTTGTGAGTAAACTTCTCCAAGGAAATTGAATCAACATATGTGTCTGAGTCAGGGAGTGGATAAATCCATTGTATAATTGGTAAGATTAGAAGGCTCCACTCACACCGGAGTTAATCACGAGGTTGAGTGAATTTGGTTGAAGGGATATCCCCCTGATACCTTCCTAGCGTCAGAGATATTTCTGGGGATCTATTCGTATATGGGGATCTTGTTTATGCCTTTACCTCCATGAGAGGCAGTGATTTCAAGGTTTCAGGCTTTGCTACCCTACCCATATGGTGGACCTGACTTACAACTTCTCATCTATGCATCGACTATATAGTGGTTTATTAGTTTCTTGACTTAGGTGTCTCATAGGTTACTTGTAGGGGTTATTTTGTAGGTACCCTGGTTCAGATAAGGGTCAGACAACACACAACCTTTATGGAGGATTACCTCTCTAGGGGGATCTGATTGACTGGTTGTTGAGCCCACGAGGGCCCTTATAATTGATTATGTTACCTTTGATCTTTAGCAGGGAGTCTCAGGCCCCTCTTGGGCGAGACATACCTTCTTTAGGGAGGGAGTCCACTCAACCAGTTTACCCCGTTTGTATGCATATTAGCCATTTGATTTTTGGCGTGCTCTTTGATTACTAGTTGACCTTAGGGGTCTACCCACCCCATGATGCCCTCTCATTTCATGGGGATGAATATTTCCTCTTTTCATAATGGTGTGAAAAATTATGATACTTAGTCAATGCCTTGGGTCTCAAATCATTTTTCTCATGGTATGCTAGACATGTCTTCACACATGCCATCCTCTGTCTTGCCTCTCTATGCAAATAAAGGTTTTGGTTCTAGGGGCATGATGCCTCCTTATTATCCCTCTTTGTTTGGTGGGAGTCATATCACTCAAACACCTCTTATGGTAGGAGGTTGGAATATTCCTTCCTACGAATCCACTTTGCGAGAAGAATGTTCCCAAATAAGAAATCATTCTACTTATTACACTCTGTCCACTTATCCTTCTTACGCCATGTCGGTTCCTATGAACACTTTTTCCATGGCTGACCTCCATCTATCCTCTAGTGTTTCATTTGGGGGAAGTTATTTTTATAGTATGGGAAACCCCCTTCACGAATTTCTTTCATCTGGGGGAAACATGTATCCTCACTCGAATAATACTTATCACTATTTTGTCTCTTCGCATACATATAATTCAGTGTTGTTTCCCTTACAACCCTTTATGAATCAGTATGGAGGAGGATACTATCCTGTCGAACAAAGACAGGGTGTAAACCAGGATCCTTATTGGCTTACAATTTCTCAAAACCAATCATTCCTTGGACCTTGGTCTCAAATGCCACAACTCACTACCATCGCTAGTCCTGTCACTCCCAATCATATTGGAGCTCAATCACCAACCACTTCTAGTCATGTTGGAGATTGGTTGACAACCTCTGGAAGTCATGTTGAAGACCAACAACCATTAGATGCAAGTCATGTTGGGGGTACAAGTCTCGTCACTGCTAGTCACACTACATATACATCACCAACCTCTTCTAGTCATGTTGGGGATTCATCACCAACCTCTGCAAGTCATGTTGGAGATTTTTCACCAACCACTGCAAGTCATGCTGGGGGCATTCATACAATTGAGAAGCCTAGACATGTCAGACAATTCCTTTGCAAGACTTGCGAAGGAATCCACCTTAATTGTTTGTTTCCTGCTACTGTCGGGATACTGGAAGCGCGGTTCTCACTTGAGGGACTGATCTGAAAATAGAAGGCTGACTTGTTATGCTATGCAAGCACCCTCTACTTCATTAAAATAAACTTTACAGGACCTTGCTTCATGTGTTAAAATATGCAAGAACAAAATTATGTGCCAAGTTTATGAATCTTCTTTTGAATGTTTATGTGTGAGGAATTGTTCTTTTAGATGGTTAAATATGTACTTTAAATAGATACACAACAACACAACTTGCAGCAAATAAACCATCAAACTCACAACAAGAACAACATGATAAAGGAGTTCACCCCCCTCCGGGCTACATCTCCTTGAGCCTCCATCAATCAAATTGGCTCTCTGGGATTAATGAGATGACCCCTCTTCCGACAATGAGTGCAAATCTTTTGCATCCTCTTTTCACGTTGTCTTTGCTTATAAAGCTTTCTGAAATTGGCCAATATTTTCCAACATTTTGAAACATGATGGTTATATAAACCACAATATGTACATGGATCCTTTCTTCCATTTTTACATACAAATTTATCATGCTTAACATAATCAAAAGAAACTGAATGATAAGCAGAATTATACCTTGAACATTCACCTTTATCGCCTCTTTGAGGAGGTGAATCTGAAGAGTTACAAGCTCTCCTTTGAA
>ML778500.1:931363-973349 GCA_009831015.1 Picea engelmannii
ATTTTTACATACAAATTTATCATGCTTAACATAATCAAAAGAAACTGAATGATAAGCAGAATTATACCTTGAACATTCACCTTTATCGCCTCTTTGAGGAGGTGAATCTGAAGAGTTACAAGCTCTCCTTTGAAGACCATCAACAGTGTTCTTGTCCTCATCGTTGTCACAACTCTTTCGTTTCACACATTTGCATTCATCTTGAACACAACGCTTGCATGCTAAAGGGATTGAACTTTCAACAAAAGTTCTTGAACTTTCACCTTTATAGCCTTCTTGAGGAGGTGAACTCGAAACAAAATTTGTGCTTGGAACTTTTTCCCTTGTATCCTCGACTTTGGAATTTTCTCCATCTTTCCGTTCATATCCAAGACCAAAATACTTAGGTCTTTCTTCAACAACAATAGGCTCAACAATGCCTTGTGCATGCTTGCCCAAACCTCTACCTTCATAGCCCATTTTTAACAATAACTTGGACCCTATTCCTCTTGTGTGATTTTCAAAAAGACCAAAACATTCATCTTGAGAGGAATTAGAAGATAAAATAACATTGCATACCTTATGTTCATGCATGTACTTAGTAAGGGTTTCCTTTGCCTCATGGAGTTGAATCTCCATCTCATGCAACTTTTGAAGAAGCTGGTCTTTCTCTTTCTTCATGGCCTTCAACTGCTCTTCAAGGGCAATGCTCACATTTCTGTCTTCACACATCTCTTTCATCAAATCTCTCATGGTTAACAACTCTTCTTTGTCAAATAATTTATATAATGAAAATGTATGAGAACTACCAATGTTTGAATCTTCCTCCATCCTTGCAAGATATCAAACTTCAACACAAAACTTGCACAAAAACCAATAGCTAAATCTCAAGCTATCAATGGAAAACACATGAGCAAAACAAACTATGCTCTGATACCACCTGATCTGAAAATAGAAGGCTGACTTGTTATGCTATGCAAGCACCCTCTACTTCATTAAAATAAACTTTACAGGACCTTGCTTCATGTGTTAAAATATGCAAGAACAAAATTATGTGCCAAGTTTATGAATCTTCTTTTGAATGTTTATGTGTGAGGAATTGTTGTTTTAGATGGTTAAATATGTACTTTAAATAAATACACAACAACACAACTTTCAGCAAATAAACCATCAAACTCACAACAAGAACAACATGATAAAGGAGTTCACCCCCCACCGGGCTACATCTCCTTGAGCCTCCGTCAATGGACTTGGCTCTCTGGGATTAATTTGTCAAAATTTCTTTTACAATCTTCTGCTCAACTCCAATGGAAAAATAGACTGTACCATTGAAGTCAGAACACATAAAAACCCCAAAAATGACTAATATAACTCTGAAAACAGATCATGGCTCATCCGGGCATGACCTCTTCTACATGTGGCCATAAGCTTCCCCGAGCTTCTCTTTGGAAAAAAAACCTGTAAAAGTCCTCAAAAGCCTCTGAAACCTGTCCCAATGTGTTCAGAGCATAACAATTAGCAAAAAATGATTATTCAATCACAGAAAACAAACATAGGCTCACCAAAACATATCCTCAATCAATGAGGGCTTCAAGCTCCCTGGAGCTTCCTGAAACTTCAATGGTGAAAAACCTGCAAAATATGTCTTCAAATGGCCTTGATAACAGTGCAAATGGATTCAGGGTGTCCAAAAACCCCTAGCTGGGCTTTTACGACACCTCATTCGGCCAAAAAATGAAGAAGATAGGCCTCCTGCCATTCTCTTCCTTCAAGCTTGCTGACTCTAGTTCACCAAAATGCACCTCTGTGTGCTTGAACCAAGAACATGCTCCAAATTCGTGTTTAAACCTAGCACACATGCACAACCGAAAAATGGTGCAAACCATTGAACCGTTAAGGGCGTGCCAACCCCTAACCGCCTAACACCTCGAGTATATGGGTCATAACATGACCTCGCGCTATAATAAAAAGGGCTCCGTTTTATAACCGAATAAAGTACTGACACATGTCAGGTCGATTTTTAAACCATTTAAACCACTTTTAAAAAAACCCTGTGCGCATATAGCAAAGGTCACATGGCAACACACATAAAACCACGGGCTATATTTGAAACCCCACACGCCATTTTAACGGAGGCATGGTCATGTACAAAGACATAGAACCGGGGTTCATTTACATATTCGCGTGCCATTGGTAAGTGGTCATATGTTATAAAAGTAATGTAACCGTTGGTCAGGGCTAAGCCCCGACCCAACTCCCTGCCATTTACATTATAATTCAAACTTAAATACATTTAAAACCATTATGTAGTAAGAACTACTATGGTGGCGCGTTGGCATCACGGACTTTGCAAAGCCTTTGCACTGTGGTGGAGGTCCGGGGTTCAAATCCCATAGACCCCATAAAATTTTGAACTGATAAACCATTAGACCAACAACCAATAAAGGGGTGCCACATGGCAGCCCATGACTGGGCCATGTGGCACCTTACCATTTGCCCAATGACTGCCATGTGTCAACAAATGATTCACCCAAGTCTGCCAATATGAAACTGCCACATCACCTATGCCATGTCATCATGTATGGTCAAGCCACATCAATATATGGTCATGCCATGTCAGCATCCATACGGACTGTACAAATTGCATAGTCAGCATCCATTTTTTTTTCCTATTTGACGATCCGGAAAGATCGCGATATCTCTCGCTCCCGATGTCCATTTGAGACGAAATGAGTTGCATTGGGTTCGTGATGACGAGGGCTACACTCTCGTTCGTTTTGAGGCAATTACGAGAACGTTTATTTTTGAACTAAAATTTGACCCCTGGTCCAGATTTTGATCACACCTTCCCACTGAAAGGCTTTTGGACCCACAAAAGCTTATGATTATCTATCTTCTTTCAAGTTCTATCAACTGATTCTACTTGAAAAGTATTTTCGACAATCACCTGGATACTTTGACATGCCTTGCACTACAACTGGTTATGTCCCTCAACCACTGTTCTTTGGCTGTTGCTGACCCACTGTTCTCTTTGTGCTTGGAATACTGCCAACCTTCCCACTGAGAATCAAGTCCCTCTTTCGAACTCTTTGACGTCAACACAATCAGCTCTCCAATGGCTGCAAAAACTTTCCTGCGACATTTTGTCACAAGCCAAGAAAACCATCAATCTTGAAAACAAATTATACAAGACTGAAAATGATGCCAACAAAATATTTTGTTCTTAAACAAACTGTCGCATCTTGTACTTCATCAAAGCACATGGTGTTTTCCTGCATCTTGGTGTACTCAAAATCAACTTACAAGTCAACAAACACCATCGACTAAACACAAGTCGAAAAACACGATCGACACACACAGTCGTCAAACAATCATCGACACCAGTTGCTTCCCATAAATGCACACATAACGTTGAAAAGTGCATTTACAACAGAAAATGCAAGCTTTACTTGCTCAAGAAATCCAACCATTGCTTACCAAGCCAACTCAACAGTGACTTTTTCTGCTGGAAATCGTCCTCTTGTGAATCATGTTGACTCACATCGATGATGGAATCTCTTCTTCCATTCTTGCCAATCTCTTTATCCAACTACTTATGGTGCTGTGGATGAGTGGTTGGATGCAATGTCCAACATTGGTCAATGAGATGACCCCTCTTTTGACAATGAGTGCAAATATTTTGCATCCTCTTTTCATGTTGTCTTTGCTTATAAAGTTTCCTGAAATTGGCCAATATTTTCCAACATTTTGAAACATGATGGTTATATAAAACACAATATGTACATGGATTCTTTCTTCCATTTTTACATACAAATTTATCATGCTTAACATAATCAAAAGAAACTGAATGATAAGCAGAATTATACCTTGAACATTCACCTTTATCGCCTCTTTGAGGAGGTGAATCTGAAGAGTTACAAGCTCTCATTTGAAGACCATCAACAGTGTTCTTGTCCTCATCATTGTCACAACTCCTTCATTTCACACATTTGCATTCATCTTGAACACAACCCTTGCATGCTGAAGGGATTGAATTTTCAACAAAAGTTCTTGAACTTTCACCTTTATAGCCTTCTTGAGGAGGTGAAATCGAAACAAAATTTGTGCTTGGAACTTTTTCCCTTGTCTCCTCGACTTTGGAATTTGCTCCATCTTGTCATTCATATCCAAGACCACAATACTTAGGTCTTTCTTCAACAACAATAGTCTCAAAAATTCCTTGTGCATGCTTGCCCAAACCTCTACCTTTATAGCCCATTTTTAACAATAACTTGGACCCTATTCTTCTTGTGTGATTTTCAAAACCACCAAAACATTCATCTTGACAGGAATTATAAGATAAACTAACATTGCATACCTTATGTTCATGCATGTACTTAGTAAGGGTTTCCTTTGCCTCATGGAGTTGAATCTCCATCTCATGCAACTTTTGAAGAAGCTGGTCTTTCTCCTTCTTCATGGCCTTCAACTGCTCTTCAAGGGAAATGCTCACATTTCTATCTTCACACATCTCTTTCATCAAATATCTCATGGTTAACAACTCTTATTTGTCAAAGAATTTAGATAATGAAAATGTATGAGAACTACCAATGTTTGAAGCTTCCTACATCCTTGCAAGATATCAAACTTCAACACAAAACTTGCACAAAAACCAATAGCTAAATCTCAATCTATCAATGGCAAACACATGAGCAAAACAAACTATGCTCTGATACCACCTGATCTGAAAATAGAAGGCTAACTTGTTATGCTATGCAAGCACCCTCTACTTCATAAAAATAAACTTTACAGGACCTTGCTTCATGTGTTAAAATATGCAAGAACAAAATTATGTGCCAAGTTTATGAATCTTCTTTTGAATGTTTATGTGTGAGGAATTGTTCTTTTAGATGGTTAAATATGTACTTTAAATAAATACACAGCAACACAACTTTCAGCAAATAAACCATCAAACTCACAACAAGAACAACATGATAAAGGAGTTCACCCCCCTTCGGGCTACATCTCCTTGAGCCTCCATCAATGGACTTGGCTCTCTGGGATTAATTTGTCAAAAGTTCTTTTACAAGCTGCTGCTCAACTCCAATGGAAAAACATACTGTACCATTGAGATCATAACACATAAAAACCCCAAGAATGACTAATAGAACTCTGAAAACGGATCATGGCTCATCCGGGCATGACCTCTTCTACATGTGGCCATAAGATTCCTCGAGATTCTCTTTGGAAAAAACACTTGTAAAAGTCCTCAAAATCCTCTGAAACCTATCCCAATGTGTTCAGAGCATAACAATTATCCAAAAATGATTATTCAATCACAGAAAACAAACATAGGCTCACCAAAACATATCCTCAATCAATGAGGGATTCAAGCTCCATGGAGCTTCCTGAAACTTCAGTGGTGAAAAGCCTACAAAATATGTCTTCAAATGGCCTTGATAACAGTGCCAATGGATTCAGGGCATCCAAAAACCCCTAGCTGGGCTGTTACGACACCTCATTCGGCCAAAAAATGAAGAAGATAGGCCTCCTGCCATTCTCTTCCTTCAAGCTTGCTGGCTTTGGTTCGCCAAAACGCACCTCTCTGTGCCTGAACCAAGAACACACTCCAAATTCGTTTTTAAACCCAGCACATGCACGCAATCGAAAAATAGTGCAACCTGTCGAATCGTTAATGGCGCGCTAGCCCCTAACCGCCTAGCACCTCGAGCATATGGGTCATAACATGACCTCGCGCTATAATAAAAAGGACTCTGTTTTATAACCGAATGAAGTACTGACACATGTTAGGTCAATTTTTAAACCATTTAAACCACTTTTAAAAAAACCCCGTGCGCATATAGAAAAGGTCACATGGCAACACACATAAAGCCACGGTATATATTTGAAACCCCACGCGCCATTTTAACGGAGGCATGGTCATGTACAAAGACATAGAACCGGGGGTCATTTACATATTCGTGCGCCATTGGTAAGTGGTCATATGTTATAAAAGTAATGTAACCATGGGTCAGGGCTAAGCCCCGGCCCGACCCCCCACCATTTACATTATAATTCAAACTTAAATACATTTAAAACCATTATGTAGTAAGAACTACTATGGTGGCGCGTTGGCAGCGTGGACTTTGCAAAGCCTTTGCACTATGGTGGAGGTCCGAGGTTCAAATCCCATGAACCCAATAAAATTTTGAACTGATAAACCATTAGACCAACAGCCAATAAAGGGGTGCCACGTGGCAGCCCATGACTGGGCCACGTGGCACCTTACCATTTGCCCAATGACTGCCACGTGTCAACAAATGATTCGACCAAGTCTGCCAATATGAAACTGCCATGTCACCTCTGCCACATCAGCATGTACGGTCAAGACACATCAGCGTATGTTCATGCCATGTCAGCATCTGTACGGACTGTACGGACTGCACAGTCAGCATCCATTTTTTTTTCTTGTTTGACGATCTGGACAAATCGTGATATCTCTCACTCCCGACATCTGTTTGAGATGAAATGAGTTGCGTTGGGTTCATGATGACGAGGGCTACACTCTCGTTCATTTTGAGGAAATTCCGAGAACGTTGATTTTTGAGCTAAAATTTGACCCCTAGTCCAGATTTTGATCAGGGACCTTCAGGTTTTGATTCATCTGTGGTTTCCCCACACTTCGTTCATCCTTTGGTTGATACAAAAATCATGTCAATGAAATTTTTGGCTGACACCACTCTTCCTTTAGGGGTTGATGCATTTTTTACCTTGTTGTCTCACATTTCGTTCAACCAGTGGTCGTGTCGATGCAATCTTCGACCGACACCTCTCCTATGGTCGGGGGTGATGCGTCTCTTGACCTTGTTGTCTCGCATCATGTTCAACGAACGATCATGTCAATGAAATATTTGACTAACACCACCCCTATTTTTGGAGGTGATGCATCTCTTGACCTTGTTATCTCGCATCCTATTCAACCAATGGTTGAATAAGTGGTTGTGCCGATGCAATATTTAGTTGTTCCCACTCTTCTAGTTCTAGTTCTAGTCATATAACTTCTATATCATGTCATTAGCATCCTTGACAATGCTCCTTATGAACACGAGAGAGTTTTTCTCTCCCTCCAAGTCCTGAGGAAGTTCCTTTCGATTGGTATGGTCCTATGGGGTATCCAATGACCCCTCCTATGTCTTTTCCAGTAAGAGACATTATCGGATATGTCATGGAGATGTTATCCTCCTTGACTTGGAGAGATTTGGGTTTTCCTAAGATTTTTTCATCCATTCGTAAGATACTGATGTTCCACAGAAGTCTAGAATGAGATCCTTGGCCCCTCCCTTCACTTTTTTCCTAGACTCTTCCACACGATTTTAATTTAAGCTCTTTTCTGAGTCGTCTAAAAAGGGAAAATATTACCGAGTGATTTGTCCCTTTCATACTTGTTAAATCATATTCAAAAGGTCATGAGTCTTATTTAAGCTTTTTTCTAACTTTTTATCAAAAAGTGAAAATATTGATGAATGAGATTGTCTCTTTCACACTCGTAAAATTGGTTTCAAAAAGACGTCTACTTGGCACAAGTTTACCCCTTTTTCACACCAAGTATACTAAAAGACATAAAAAAGGAAATTTTTTGGCGTTAAGTTGTGATTACATCTCATGCCCTTGCTTGCATTATTGAGCCTATAGTCGGTTCTCGCTTTGCGTTATAAACCTTTTTCCTTAGTAGTTTGCATCCTCAACCAAGTAGAGCCTTGTTTATATCCTTCACAATTTGACACCCTATATCTAAGAGGAAACATTCCCTCGATTGTCCATTTGTTGCATGCACTTCCCTGCATTGAGAATAGGTACGTTCCATTGCTGGAACTAGTTTTTCTTACTTGTGGCACTTGTTTCCTCCTCTGTATAATAGAATTCGTTTGTTATGAAAAAACAAAAAAAGATGGGAGGAAAGGGAGTATTATCTTGTATCGGCAGTCGTACTATCGCCTTTGAATAAAGCACAAAGTTATTTGACTCCATTCATCATAATTTTGGGATTAGCATGGCCTTAGGAAGTTGAGCTCGCTATAGAGTCTTATCTACTAACTGGTTACTCTTCCAGTTCCTACAGAGAATTTCATTGAGGCCTCTTACATCTCAATGTTTCATCACTGGTTCTATGCTCCCAAAGTCCTCCATATGTCTCATTCTCTTGTTCAAAGGAAGTCTGTCAACCTGTGCTGGCCAGTCCTCATAACTCTTGACTTTGCATGTTGGCCATACCCTCAGTTTGTCTCATAATCACATGATACTGTAGTCCTATCATGCACCCTAGCCCTACTTTCATCATTGGTAGGTAACCTTGAACCCAACATTCGACATTTCATAATTGGTCGTTGACTGGGTGGTTTCCCTTATGTTTGATGGAAATACATCTATTTACACATTGGGATTCGTGTAGTGTATTGGATGCCATTAACCTTATTGGTGGTTTCCTCTCCTTTTTCAACAGTTTTCATCATTGGCTATTATTCAAAGGGTCTTTTTCATGTACCGCTTGCACTTGGCACATGTGAAAGACGCACAAGGTCATTGGTTCGTGAACTTGTTCTTTGTTCGATTTCCACCAAATCATGAATCTCCTTCTTTGTACCTCATGCTGACTGATGACAAATGCCTTAATGCTATCCTTTCAGTGGGTCTCTTTCCATCGACATCTGCCAATTTATTATGGAAATGGGGCCTAGAGTCTTATGAGTACCTTGAGGCTTGCATTCATTAGTGGAAGGATCTCTCGTCATCGACAGTTGGGAATACATCAATGTCTCATGATCAATGAATTCTTCAGGTGTTCGACACCGACTCCTCTATTCACACTTGTAAGAATGTACTCGGTGCCTTGATACCTACTTTCATTATCGATAGGTTGTCGTGCGTTTGTTAATGGTATACATCAATGATCGGTAATGAAACAATGTCTCATTGTGTTCGACCTCAACTCCTTTATTCACATGGTGTAGACTTGCACCTTTGGTGGATTGTGTAGAAGAATTGAAGACATAACTATGTGGCTGCAACTTTCCTGAGCTATTGATTCCTTTTAATTGGACTAGTACCTATATGACTTCAGTGATCATGAGAGATCAGATTGTACTCCATGGTATACAAATATCTTCATATTGTTTTTTGAGACTAGTTCTACTAGGCCTTGTTTGTGACTATGACATCTATTAGCATGTAATCACATTTGTACTTTCCTATTAATGGCCACAAACATTTATTTGGTATATTTTCACATGGATCTGCAGTGTATTTTTGGAATCCATGTATGCAAAGTCAGTATAGAATGTAATGAGCAATTGAGTTTGTCCAGTTGCTTCTCTACCACTCCACTTCTATTTTTTTTATAATGTATTTTGGCCATCACAGATACTCCTCTGACCTCACACATTAGGGGGCATTTGTTAGAGAAATATTTTCCTCACCCTATGCAATCTTGCAGAGAGGGACTTATTCCATTTTCCTATGAAGAATTATCTTCCCTGTTACTAAAATCCAGAGACAAAATATAATTTTTTTTCACTTGTACACATCTTTCACCCTATACAACAAGCATATACGCAGGATGCTCCACTACAACCCACGTACATCAGGATTTGTGCCAGAAAATTGAAATTAAATGTTGGGTTTACATGTCACGATAGGAGATCTATGATCATTGGCCTTCCATATATTGGAAACACTCCTACTTGTCCCTTCAGTTGCATTTTGAAGGCTATAAAGAAGCCAATTCTGAGCTGTGTAAAAGGAAAAATAATTCAACTTTGAGAGAAAAGTTACTCTGGAGAAATTATTTACTTCATATTGAGTCTGCATCCATGTGACCTTTAAGAATGAATGCAGTGTTCAACCCCCAAGATCTTCCTTTATTGATGGAGAACCTCTTTGTCTCCCTTATATGATATTTTCTTTGGTGGAGGATTCAAGTGGTGGAGGCCCACTTGGAAGGAACTTAGTTTCTTAGTTCCAAACCGTGACGACACAAAAGATAGTAATATTTTCACTTCTGTTGATCATTTATTAATAGAAATACTCCTTTCTCTTCCAATTGATATCTTGAAAATATATGTATTATTATCCATGGGTGCATTTGTTATGTATATTGATGGATTATGCTATCTAATGTGCTAACCTTTTATATTTCCACCATATGCTTATTTTGCTTGTTTGTTGAGAACTTGTTGCAAGTATATAGCTTTGGGTCGAAGTGCTCAATGGTGTAAATTATCAAACATTTGGACGAGGTAGGTCTCTTTCTTATATTGCTTACACATTGGTTTATATAGCATGTTTTTGGGATAGAATTGATTTTTGCACCGGGTGGGGGGTAGAAGAAGGGAATTTGAGTAATGGCTTGAGGGATTGTCTCCCAAACTGGGATTTTCCCCTGGAGGGGGGGGAATCAAGGAAAGTCGTGCAATAAGGTTCTCAAGGAATTCTTGAGGTAATAGATCTTCAACTGGTGGAACTTCGAGGTGAGGATAGGCCTTAGTGGGAGGAATAGTGTCTCCTCTATTTGTTCCATTAGAATATACTACACACACTTGTGCCGAAGGGTGTATTAGAGGTGGTGCTCCATGGTATGCACCGCCCAAGGATGTGTCTTTGAAAGTTTTGGGACCCATGTCAATGAGCGAATAAGAATATGAGCTAGTGTGGACAAGTGGAATAATGTTATTGATGTTGGAGGAGTGGTTAGGCTCATAATGCATAATTTCATCGATGGTGATGATCTTCTCGTTGTGGGGTAACATCATCGTTCGAAACACAGAAGAGGCCACCGCCTTCATAGCATACATGTAGATACGTTTGAACAAGATATTGTAATCGAGAAGGGTGTTAATAACTTCAATGTCGATGAGGATGGTTTTTCCCTTGAGTTTGACGGGAACATTTTGGAAGAGCCCTTCAAGGGAGGATGATCGACCATTATAGGCTCTCAAGGTGATGGAAGATGGTACTAGCTTAGGGGAGCCAATTTTATGCCATACAGTTTTGGACATGATCCATGTGGATGCACCTTCATCGATGATACATTGATGAACTGGGATGTTCCGAGTCTTTACTGGTATTTGGAAAGCTACCATAGTGGGGAGGCGTGGTTCTCCACTATCTAGATCAAATGTGATCAGTGTAGTATCAGTTGGTTCAACTTCCCACAAGGTGGAAAGTAAGGATTTCCATTGAGTTGGAGATGTTTGGAGGACCTCCAATACTGACATGGTGGTAGGAGATTGTGTTAAGTCATCGACCAGATTGTAATTGTGTGTTTCCCTAGCATGAGGGCTATTGACATTCCACTGTAATGGAATGTGGGGTATACGAATGGTAGGTTCAGTATTAGGGCATGGAGTCATCAAGGGTTGTCTAGTTGTAGCTGGAGCTATGTCTAAGGTGGTTGGATTAGATTCAGGGGGCATGTCCTACTAATGACTGTGTGTTTGAAAAATAATCTCTTCTTCGCTAGTGAGGAGGATATTGCGATCAACCAGATTTCCAGGGTGGATGGGCCCTAGGTTTTGATATTGCCCCATTTGTGGTGAGCCAAGGTGTACCTCCTGTTGGGTATTCATCACACCTTGGTTTGGAACAAGTTTTTGAAACACGCTAAGAGGTAGTTGTTGCAAGTACTATTGTGGGGCATGCTGAGGGGCAAGTGGCACTGGAGGACATGGCACGTTCATGGATTCTTTCATCCATTTGAAGTCAATAATTTGGGGACAATGGTGAGTATAATGTCCATACTCACCACAAAGAGTGCAAGGGAAGTTTGTCCTGAGATTTTTGTTGTTGTTATTCCCTTGGCGTTTGTTGTTATTGTCCCCTTGAGGGTTCGATTTACCATGATTTTGGTTTCCCAAGTAGGTTATTTTTGTTGGGGGTTATTCCCACCTGGTTCTGGGTTATTATTGTTTTCGTTTTTTCCTTTCTTCTTGTCATTATTAAATTATTAAAAAGTATGAAGTTTTTGAATGGGAGAGGGCTGAACAAATTTAACGTCGACATGTGGTTGGCCATGTGGAGGAGAAACTAGCTATGGAGGACCAGGAAATGGAAAGTACAGATTGTTTTGTGGCAACAATCCATAGGGCGCATAGGAAGGTGAAGCACTTTCACTATTTCCCAGGTTATATGTTGAGGTAGAAGATGAACCCAAACTTGGTTGAGAGGTCAGACACATCATGAGTGTTGGTGAGGATCCACTCATGGGTGTGGGGGTAGAAACAAGATATGGATGTTGGTAAGGGAATGGGGGGTAATAAGATGGCCCTTCATACAGTTTCGGATATTGAGTGGCACCATACATCAGTGGTGGTTGGCTATAAGGGTTGTGATGTGTCGTGGTGCCAATCAATCCATCCACAACGTGGGACATCCCAGGTTTGTCCTCGCCAAATGGTACATGTCTGGTTGCATCAGGTAATACTATATATAAGTAACATGAATGAGCGTAGATAAGGTCAAACTATTGGGCCTTTCTTATGGATTCCTATTTGGACTGAGGAAAAGTGGATGCTACATCTTTGGCAAGTATAGAGATGAATGATTTTAGAAACCAATCGAGGTGTTGTTCTTTGGTGGTTTCTTCTTTACATAAACTATGTCGTCGATGCCATTTGTTGATGTGGTTGTAAATATGCATAGTTGATGTTTGTTTTCACTCGAAGAGAAGTTATAAACCAATGTCATGATGAACTAGTAGTTGAAAAAATGCCAAAAGGGATTTGGCCAAGGATTCAAAATTCACACGGGACTCTAATTTTTCATCCACATACCATTTGGTTGATGCACTAGTGAGTTTTATTTGAAATAACCTTAAGCATGTGGAATCATCCATGATGTTTTTTGAAGATCACCATAAATGCAAGGTCATAACATGGTTGGAGGGGTCTTCCCCCAGGTTTCCTTCAAATTTTGGAATATCTTAAGGTAGTTTTGTAGGCATATTGGGCAATCTGGGGTCATGTAAAATGGGATCATTCATGAGTTTAGTCAAATCAGGAATGTTGAGAGACACAAAGTATGGCATAGGAGGATGTGGTGGAGGATTATTTCCAACCATTGTGTAAGTAGGTAGTGGATCTGACCCTTGAGAGGGATTTGGTGGGGTTGTAATTCTCCCTTGAGAAGAAGTTTCCCCCCCATATCCTTGTGGAGGAGAACTAGTGGATGGATGGATTTGGGAATTGGACCCAAGTAAGGTAGAACCAAGTAAATTTGATCCCAAAATATTATCACTCACAGGGGTGTGAGATGGTTGAGCCGGTGAGTTGGAAATACTAGGGAATCCTCCGAGAATAGGAGGGAGGCTTTGCAAGCGTCTGGAATGATGAGGATTATGTGGGTCCCATATGATGACCGACTAGAAAAGTGAATGTGTGAAAATGGTGATGACATAAATAAATGAACAATAGCTTTGTATAATTTGGAACTTCACAGGATAATACAAATCACAATTGCATGTAATCAAATGAGCATCATACATAAATCAACTGGAAATAAGAAAACATGTGGGTAGGTGGATTTTGTCCATGTGGAGGAATTAATAAAAAAAATGCTCATGTACGAAAAAGACGTATCATCCTTCCTCTCAAATAACACTGGACCTTCCAAGAGCACTCAATAGTGGGATCTGAAGCCACTAGAAGAGGAACTAGTGAAGGATGAAATAATCAGTTATAATGAGGGGTAGTGGGTGCATATCCTGAAAGAGTTGGCGATATTTCCCAATAGCCACACAAAATCTGATCAAGGTGCAATTGCAGTCCACAATTTCCACCTGGGTAGATGTCCTATTTTTGGTTACTAGGTACTCAGTCAAAGTGCGACATTTAGATTTTTGGCCTCAGAAATGGGTCACAGGGGGGATGCACAGAACAACCAGAACTCATCCTTCAACCCTTCATGGGTATCTCCCTGCCTTATGGTGTAGGAACACTTGACTTGGAGGATTTGAAAGTTCCATGTTTGTCAACTTCTAATGTTTGAAAATGGAAGAACCAGATAACGGGGGGTTATTCGGAGGCCTACCCCTGAGATCCTACCTAGACTAAAAAAATCATTTTGGCACCTTGTTGGCAGCCACAATATAATCTCTATTTTTACAAGCTGCCTACACAGGTGTTTTAAATTCTCGTTACTCGTCACAACCTTTCTCATTAAAAGACACCATTACCCGTCGCTTTCTACGTACCTGCTTTTCAATTTCGTTTTCATGACTGTAAGCATGAAAACTCATAGTTGTAATTCATGTTTGATTTCATTAAAGGATTAATGTTCATATGGTCTATTGTCGCATTGTAGTATTTTGCTATGAACATGGTTGTTTTCATGGTTATAACCCCTTGGTCCTGAACACACCTTGGTTACATGAGTATTAAACCACCACCCATTTAGCATTCGATTAATGTTAATGGGGTTTTGATTGATAATTTTTTTTGATTCAATTGTTTATTTGACATATTAATTTTGTGATCAAATCGTGGATATACATGCTATTGTTTTCAACTGATATGATCTTTGTGCATACCATTATGTCGAGGTGTCATTCCAAGTACACTGTGGTATTATGTTTTTGCATGGCCTCGATCTACACAACTTTTCTCACACGCATAGCAATTAATGCTACTGCCTACCATTTTGAGTTGTCTTTGCATTGCATTGGGGAAGCTCGGGGCAATGGATCTGTGCTTATTCTGTCAAACCCTACCTCTGAACCCCATGTTGATTCCTTGCTATTATCCATGGCTCCTATGGTGAGGATTGAGCCCAACTGTGTCCAGACATTTTTATTGCTTGATAATGCCGGAGAAAACTTAGAATGGAATGGCTGGCGTGTGTTTGTTGAAAAGTTTGAGGGTTTTAATTTAACAGTTGCTCAATAATTTGCATTGACATTCGATGGTTGTAGAGAAAAAATAAGAGATGTCCGGCATGAGTTAAACGAAGATTTTATTAGCCAATCCATCGGTCTACCAGCCGTGGGACAAAAGTGGTTCAAAAAATCAAAGGTTGAAGAGGTTTCCTAGTCATTGTTGTTCACCTCAAGGAGGATTACCAGTTGCAACCGAGGTATGCCTGTCTCAGCTCTAAAACCTAGATGGCATGATATGTTAGCTATCATGAAACAATTAGTTACCTGTGAGGGGAGATATGGTTTGGTTTTCTTATATCACTTGCGGTTGCTCATGAGTTTTATCGATTTCCCCCTGAACATGCCCTATTTTCTCCTTCGAAGTCTATACAAAATGGAAAAGCATTTTAAAAGGAAGAAATCTAATTCTAGCCTGTTCCACCATTGTTTGATCAAGATTATTATTATACATCAGTTGAAATTAAATGATGACTGTTGGGATGCCTTTCTGTTACGAAATGGTTTTGTTAGCAGTGAGTTAGGACAAGTTGAAAATCCTGTCCTCACAGAAACCCTCGTCGAGCCTACCATCTATCCTCCTTCGCTCTTGCTCTGTGATCCTATTTCTGATGTGGAACCCTCGACCTATCCTGACACTACCCAACCCGACACTCTACCAGATTCGTATCGCAAGGGTGGTGTTAAGTCTGTTAAAAAATCCATAAGAAAAAAGTGTAAAGGAAATGTTGATATCAATTATAAGAGTAAAAGGGCCGCTCATTGGGTTTCACTATGTGCCCGAAATAAACCTAAGCCCTGTGCAGACCAAAATGAAATTTTGTTAAGCGAGGATTCCGATTCGGAAATTGAAAGATTCTTGACTGAAGAATATACATATTCGTATGGACTTTGCTCTGGTAAACCCTATGATTATGTTACAAACCTTCCACCGTGTCTAAAAGACAATCCCGATTTCCCTAGAATCAAACTTAGTAATGAACCTACAGGTCATATGGAAAATTCCCCACCTATTAATACTATCACTGCTAATACACAGTCTATTCATCCGCAATGTAACGAATGTCGATCATGGATCGATAGGTATTACAAAGAAGTGCCTTTACTTCAGTCTCGACTAAAATGCTTGGAAGACCAGGTGAATTTTCTAATGAAAGAGAATGGCAGACTTCAATCTGTAGCTCAAACCAAAGATAAATGACAAAAAACCACAGGGTCTGTTGTTTTTAAGAATGTGGAAGCAACGACTGCCATAGTAAATTCAAAGATTGCTTGATCAAGTCGAATCCCTTAATTTGAGGTATGATTTAAAAAAAACAAGTTTAGGATGATTTTGTATTTTTTAAATTAGAATACATGATTTGTTTACAAAGATTACCTCTAGTCTGTTTTGATTGATTCAATAAAATACGATTCTAGTTATAATTATAACTAGCTACATAATCGTAAGATTCTGTAGCAAGTTACACAAATTCGAATTGCTTGTTTTAATAACTGAAAATGCATCTAAAATCTTTTATTCTTATGTGTTTTCAGGAACCTACGATTTCTAAAGGAGATTTGAACCACTGGTGGCATCTCTCAGCATGCTATATTTATGTTGTTTTAGAATAGGCTGTTAGTTTTGATATCAAGTAGAATCTAGGAGGTTGCATCCCCCACATTTTTTGGAACAAATTAGATAATATCCACAGGAAACGTTTTGATCATGTGACCTATATAAATGTGTTGTTTTGTAAACTAAATACCATCACTACCTGGAGGCAAAAAACTATGGATTTATGATTGACAGAATTGAATGGAAGTTGATATTTGCATAGCTTTAGCTTATATATATCATGTTTTTATTCAAGTTATGATCATTTCGATTTGTAATTAGATTGTGACTACTTTAGATATCATGGTTTATTGCAGATTGAGATGGTCAAATTTATATGATATCCATGTTTTATGTCCCTTATATAACATACAATAATTACTCTGTTCAAATTTGAGATTAGAAGATTTATCTTCTTTATTCATTGAACATTTATACAAAAATTTTCACAGCAACATTTATCTCAATGTGGCCATTTGTGAAATTCTAAAATTGTTGTTACTACATTTCTTATATGTTCTGTCATTAGAATTCAATCATTACTACTTCGCATTTACGAGAAGCATTTGTAAGATCTGTTGCGGTTTACCTCATCAAACAACGAAATTGTATATTGTACACATGACGAATAGGAGAAGCGATTACAGGTTAGTTTGCTAGTTTTATTTTATTAGTTTAATTAATATAGAAATTTCCTATAATCTAAACACATTTTACTGTTCATCTTTGTTTTCAATTAGACAGTTTGCTATTTCATTTCTTGTTTATAAATGTTGTAAAAAAATAAATCAAAAAGACTGAACGATAGTTTTGTTGTCGTTAAATAAATCAATCCATATTCGATTTTCGCAGATTTAGATTAAAATTTGCATTTTGTAAATGTTATACATATATTAGAGATATAATCATATGGATATATTGTACATATTATAAGTAGAGCTATTTTATAAATATTAGTTAGTAAACTGTAAGTATATTTTAGATTTGTATATAGTTTTCAGCGAGTGTTTTTCTTTAAGTTATTTTCTTTAGTTTTGTTTTTCACTTTCTTAGGACTTAGATCGGCTAATAGATCCACTAAACCCATCGGAGTGGATTAATCCAAATGGCTTGGGTTAATTATAAAACCTCGAACCGGATTCACTCCTCCAGTTGACGAGCGGTCAATTTCACCCATCAACACACCTCCCTTGGAGGAAAACTTAGTGGGTTTTAGAAATTTTTTAGATGTGGTGGGCTGAGAAATTGGGGGTGTGAAACAATCTTTCTTGAATTAAGTGGGTGTAGATAATTTCCAAAGAAGTAGTGAGATGTTTCAGAATTCCTTTGGAGAAAAAATACTTCAACCTCCATGATTCAAAATGGAAATTACGTGAGTGAGGAGTGAATTTGTGTGTGATAAAGTGAAAAAGTGTGCCAGGTTTTAATAATTTAGGTGTGAATTTTCAACATGTTGACTTCCTATGGTCCTTACAAATCTTGGTTACCTATCTTACTAAGTGTCATTGGTACAACCTTGTGGAATTTAAAAATCCATAAAGAACTAGCATGTGGACATATGGGTACTTACCAATCCTTTAAACTCCCTAATGTTGTTTACACTAAGAAATATTGAAAAGCTATCCTATATTGCAAGCATGTGGGCATGTATGGGCTTGTTACTTTGATATTTAAACTTCATAGTGATGTAAAATAAGAAATAAATTTCAAGAACCTATCCTAAGTTTGCAACATGTCACCATGTATGGGCCCTTACAACCTTAAGATGATTTCAAAAGAAACTAAGAGGAGCCCTAGGGGGGCTTTGTCCTCTCCTAAATATTTTTTTTTAAGGGAGATGAAATGTCCCTTTAACCACCTTTCTGATTCTCAAGATCGCTCTATGGTGAGAGAGAAGAGCATAATCAATGATCAAAGTTAATTTTTTGTCCCAATGTAAGTGTTTTTATATGTGATAGCAATAATCACAACTTAAAGTTTACCAACCAAACAAGCCATCCATGTGGAAACCAAAGCAAAAGAGGAGAATATTTGGTTCCTTTTACCCCCTAAGTGCCTATGTTTAGCTAACCTTTCATACGATAAAGGATTCTAAGTGGAGTACATGGGCATTACAAATTTCATGAAAGAAAGAATATGAAGGCTAGGGGCCCTCAAAACATCACAAAAACACTTACAATTTTGAAAATCTGGATATGTGCGCGGGTTACAATTCTGACAATTGCATAGAATCCATAGAGAAATAAGCATGTTGGGTGGACAGTGCACTGAGTGCATGTCTGTGGGATGGAATATCTGTGCACTTTATGATACGCGTCAAGGGAAATTTGTTTGAGTGAAAGTTTCCTCCTCCAACTCAGAATTTTGCTTTTGATAGGTAAGGTTGGGCTGATTTTGGTACCTTCAAGACAAATTGATTAAAAGTAAGTTCTCTCTAAGAAAAAATAGGGTGGAATTTGATACCTTTCCCCAGTATGGTCGCCAATCTGTTATGTTCGTTTTATCACTTGGGTGAGCAAAGAAATGACACTTGCATGCATATTTGGGCTTGCCAGACAAGACAAAAGTTCATGAGTGGGTTAAACAAGCCAAACACATGTAATAAAAAAATAAACAAACTAAAAAAACTAAGAAAAATAAAACTAGAATGCATAAGAAACTTAGAACCATAAACAATCAACCAATGACCTAGATAATGCCACCAATGGATAACTATATTAGTAGGCAAAACACCATAGAGAAAAATGAGGACTTATGAGTCCCCTCTTCCTCCTTGGGAGGGCTCTTGAGTTACCTAATGGAGATCTCTTATTACAATGGAAGAAAAATGACAAATGGTGAAGAAAATCAATGCATATTCCCTCAAGAGGTGAGTGGAATGGCCTATTGCAATGATGCTTGAATACTCCAAGGAGAAAAGAGGATTCTCAAGGGAGAATTGAGGCAGCATAACAATACTATGAAGATCTTGGTTTCTTAGTGCACCCATGGATTTCATTTATAGCATTTCTTCAAGGAAAAATATAATTGGTTCTTGGTGTGAAAAAGGGGCCTTTTAAGGAACGTTTTGGTCCTTGACCAACCCCCCATTTAGATTTCACTCAGATATGGAGGTCAAATCAGGTTGGCAGCTGGTCCATAAGTGGTTGGGGGCCCGACAAGAACAATAAATGTGTCATTCACTGGAGTGCGCATATTTTTTTGTACATAGTCACACATTTGGCACATTGTGCACTCTAAGGGCTTTGTTGGACCGCACACTATGCATGCACTTGCTTTAGTGAATTTGTGCATGTAGATTTTTGTCCAATTGTATAGTTTTTTCCTTTTGAAATGCATTTTAGTGCTACAGGTGAACTAATTGCTATTGGCATTGTTTTATTTCTGTAACCATTTGCATGCAATGTTGCAGATGAAATTTTAGTGATAAAAATACCCTTTGATATTATCTTTACTACCCTATACATAATGGGAGTATCTCATGGGAAAAGAGAGGAGAAAGGAGAAATCAAATTTATTCTAGAAATTTGATTCTGGAGCTTCAGAAAGGAAATTGTGAAAGGACTGCATCAACTTCTTTGTAAGGTGTAATCCATTTGTTTTATTAATAGAAGATGTACAAGATGATTCCATATACCTGGATGTGTATGTAATTATTAAGTTTACTTGTGGAGAATTAATGTTTTCATGTGTTATCATACATTATTAGATCTATCATTAATTTATATGTGATTAGGTTGATCTTGTGAAATGTTTTTGTGTCTCTATGTGTGCATATCTAAGATAGTAAAAGAGAAGGGAATATTCATGAGAGCTAGTAGCTAAGAAGCATGTAGGGACAACCATCAGACCACTGGGTAATCCTTCCATTCCATCTACTTGAAGATTATATTCTTGTATGAATTGTATCTAGGAAAATCTATTGTTTACATATCTATTCTATCTTAGGTCTAGGAAGATCCTAAGGGAGTTATCTACTGCAAGGTTCATTTACCCTACAACATACCTCTTTCACCTCAATTATATATGAGAGAATGAGAGGAGAATAATTCCCATAATGCATATGGGATAAATCGGTCTAAGTTTAAAAAATTCCATAGGCATGTGAAACACTAGGACTTCTAGGGAGGTCACCCATTCCAGTATAAATCTAGCCTAATTGCGCTTAACTACAGAGTTCTAATGGGATCTAGTGCATTAACATTACGATATAAGAATGTACATAATACCACTAGGTAATAATTACATGATGTCTATAATTAAAAAATGGAGATGGAATTACATTAAATTCCCCATCAAAAGTGTGAATATCATGGTTTATCAAAACCACATGCTCAAAAATGTTGATTCTTTGAAAAATGGTGGATGACCACTGAGATCCACCTAGAACAATAGCCTAACACTTTTATTTTTCAATGGTTAATTCCTTTTTTCCAAAAGGTATTTGAGGTAGCGATGCTTTTTTTTAATATTTAAATGTTTCCCAAACAAGTAGGATTCCATATATCCATGGTGTGAGAAATGGACAACATTTATTTTTCATAGGTGGATTTTCCCAAGATTCACTCAGAAATTTGTCTATGTGTAAAGGCCAATGGGATCCCTTCTTGCATGAGAATTTATCCTATTCCTTTTCTTGAGGTATCACATTCCAAAACAAAAGTCTTAGTTAAGTAATATAGATTGATTACTATGGTTTTACACATAGGATCCTTCAAATCCTAGAAGGCTTGATCTACGATTGAATTCCAACTAGAAGAATTTTTGTTAAGTAAGGAAGTGATGGGAGAAAAAAAAATTCCACAATTTTGGATGAAATTTCTATAGTACACTGCTAGACCAAGGAAACTACATAAAATTTTGAGAGTCATAGTAGTGTGTCAATACTTCATTGCTTCAATTTTATTTTGTCTACTCGTACACCATCCTTACTAACAATATTGAAAAAATATTCTACTTCTGAAACACCAAAGGAACATTTGGACCTTTTGCTAAAGAGTTGATGATGAGAAATTAGCTGTAATACCTTATCTACATGGGTAACATGGGCCTGCCAAGTTTTACTGTAGATTAGGATGTCATCAAGAAACACAAGGACACAATGACATAGAAAGGGTTGAAATATTTGATTCATGAGACTTTACAAGGTGGATGGTCCATCACCAAGAACTCATAATGACCTTCATGGGTGCGAAAAACAATTTTAGGAATATCAAACTCCTTCATACGAATTTGGTGATAGCCTAAATGGAGATCAAGTTTGGTAAAAAAGTGATCACCTTTAAGTTCATCCAAAATATCATTGTTACAAAATATTTCCCCCATGGACATGTGAAATCTCCCTTCGATATCTAGACCCTTATTGTCCAAGACATACAAACAAAAAAATGGACACTAACATTCCTTTAGATCTATTCTTTATGTCTATAGGAAGAGAATACAGAAGAAAGAAGTGTGACTTAATTCTTTTTGACGTTTGTCCTTGTTGATATTCAACCTTTAGTCTTGTTTTCCAAGATTCTATCACAATGAAGAAAGTCTGCAAGGAATAGAACACCTTCTACTCCTACAATATATCATTAGATAAGAAAATATCTATCTATATAGACAGACATGTATAAACAACAGTATGAAGGAAACATGAAAATTTATATCAATGGAGAAACATGGTGAAGTACTTACAAACCACCATAGACAATGCAACAACTCCTCCAAGCTCTCTAGTCCAACCCTTTCCTAAATTTCTCAAGATCAAAATGATGATTCTTTGATGGATTCCTTCCCATAAGATAAAAGGTTTGACACTCTGAAATCCTTTCTCCCCCTTCACCTTTGAGTGGTCTAATTATATAGGATTTGGGATGCTTAACCACCATGAAGAATTTTAGGAAATGATTGAGGATTCAACTCCTTAGGTTAGGATTTGGTTACCAAAAATGGATGGAATATGTGTGACTCTAATCATGACTCGACCCCTCGACCAAAACCACTTAAGAGCATCTCGAAGCTAACCCTTATAATAGGATTAACTTCCTCCAACCACTTCAACACTCCCCCAATATGGGGCACAACGCATTGTCAATGCTCCCTATACATGGGAAGGGGAGGGTTGATAAGAGTTCAACACTTACTATACATGGACTGGGGAGAATTTACCTTCAAAAATGGGTCAAACATCAAGGTAAAAGATGTCATTTCGACCTTCTCATGATGGGTTTTTCTCATCCAAATTGATTAGGGCTTGTGACAAATGTTCTTCCATGGTGTCAAAGATGTGACACTTAATAAATTGCATGAGACACTTAGTAAGGTGCATATGACACTTGATAAATTGCATGTGAGACTTATGACACTTATGACACTTTGTAGAATGAGATACATAAGTGTGACAATTAGTAGTGTTGGATTTTGGTGTGTAACAATCATCAATGAATAGAATGGGAAACATGTCATTGACAGTGATTTTTTTGAGAGTGTAAAAATTAGGAAACATGTTTCAATACCTTATTTTTTTAGTATTGTGACAATAGGGTATGAATAAGGACCGATGGTAGGGCATATGACACCCACAACTAACAATTCTTGAGTAATATTTTCATTTTCATTTTTTTGAGCAAACAAGTGGTGATAACGGTAGACAGTGGGTGGGAGGATACTAGGTATGAGTGGAATATAATGATCATGGGAACCATAGGAGGGTGGAAGGCCTTGGGCGATTTCAAAAACTGATTGGTGTTTGGATAATACTAACTACATGTTAGGATGCATGGGATGGGAAGGTTTCTCAAAGGGTTTAAAGGCATGGAGCTAGGAAATAATTCTAGAGTGTCCCATTTTAAGGATTCTTCAATATGGTGTGAGCTAATGCTCTTAGGATAACCTGCTATGATTCCTTGGAAAGTGTAGTGATGCCCTGCTTAATGGAAGCTCATGTATAACTCCCTAAAATTCATGGTGATGGCACCTAGTGTGTGTAAACATTCAACACTGAAAACAAATGTCACAATCACCCATATCAACGGACAAAATATGGGATTTCAAAGAATAATCACCAATTTGATAGAACACATTATCACAATGACCCCCATATTTCAGGGAACCTCCATTAGTAATAATTATATGAAATTTGTTCATTGCATGGATATAATAATGTTTCTCTAATATGACCCAAAGGTGAATAAAATTAGGGGTGCTACCATTGTCAAATTGGATAATGAATTTATTATGCTTGATGTAGCCAATTAATTTAATGGTTTGGGGAGATGAAAAACTAATAACGGAATGTAATGATATTTGGGGTTCCACATCCAGTTGATCAAAAGGAGGAAGGTCATCATGTAGACAAGGTATATGTTCTGGAGGGACAACAATAACATCATCTTGTAAAATTTCCTCTAAAATTGACATTAAATTATTTTTCTCCGTACATTTGTGCCCAATAAAATATTTTTCATCACAATTGTAGAAAAGAACTTTAAGCTCACATTCTTCCATTTCAATATGGGTTAATTTATGGATCTTGATAGGAGGAGAGGGATTACTAGGATGGGAACAAGAAATAAAGAATGTTTTTTTAATTTTAGAATTGACAACATGTTGTCCTTCCCTATCTCATTGATTTTCTTCGATCGAAGTGGTAGGGTGAGCCATTAAGAATTGGGAAGGTATTTTTTCCTTCATACGACTAATAAATCATTCTCTAAAGAAGGTATTAGACATTCCTTTGGTGATTTTTTTTTTTTCAAAGGTGTACATGTAGACTTGAACTGTACTTGACTGTTTAATATTGTTTAGGTGGACCAAATGATGAGTATTAAGTTCAAAATGTTCATAGAGATCTGCTACAAATTCATTCCAAGAAATATAATATATGTTGGAATTATTATGCCATTGCCACCATTTCTAGTTTTTAGGGTCTAAGTACAAGACACCCACATGAATTTTCATTAAGTCAATGATGATTCCATATAATGAAAAATAATGTATCATTTGAATGATCCAGCTATTGGGTCAAAGCCATCAAATTTATTCACATCCACTTTAGGAAGTCACAGATCATTAAATAAGGGATTAGAGTGATGACCCATGGAATTGGACGATTCAAATCCCTCTTAGTGGAATTATTGTTCATTAAATTGAGTTTCCTTGAATTTAGTAATAAATTGGTACATTTCTTCAAGGAGTGAGTCAAGTTTGTTGATCTTGTCATTAACTGTAGATTTGTTTTTCTTAATAAGAGATTGAGTGTTCTCTAATTTTATTTGCAATTCATTACACAACATTTCCAAGTGAGAAACATGTTGGATTTAATAGTTGAAAATAAATACGTACATATATATAAGAAGCAAGTGGCACGGGGAGTTTGCTCTTATGAAACCCTTTAAGAGGGAATTATTTTAATCAAAACATTCTTGTGCATATTTTTATTGTAAAATGGGTCCCTTTATATAACAATAGGTGACCATAACAACTATGTCATAATTATATGTTTAGTTCAACCATATCCATAACCTTCTCCACAATATCTCCTTAAATATTTCTGTGAATCTCTCAACCATATTCATCCCTAACATCTCTCTTTTCTTCTCATCTTTGATTCTTCCATAGAATTCTATGTTTAGTATACTTCATTAACATATTAAAATATAACCATTAAAAAACACAATTAGGAGTTAATCCTTCATACCCCTCCCCCCTTAACATCTACTTGTTATCTCAATATGCAATGTTCAACATTTGAACTAGTCCCATATTCATCTTCATCTTCCAAGCTCTTTACCTTTGATGCTCTTTGACTTAATTTTATTTCTTCTATAATATTTGATCTTCTTCATTATTCATTATCAATAATCTTCCATTTTCATCTTATACCTTCAAAACATAAACATTATGTTTGTTGAAGTAAGTATAAAAAAGTCACCAGCCATAGGAACACATGGGTCACCAAACTTTGTATCTGTTGGTTATATAGGAATTTTTTTCTTGTACATGGTTCAAAATTAATGCTTCAGTCATAATAATTTTCACTCTCCCTATATCATCATCAATTATAATCTTGGGTTTTCTTTGTCTTAGTTGAAACCATACTTTGGGTTTTTCTAGATTACCCTCAACCATTACAATATCAATGTTGAGAACACACTTATACTGAGAGGGGGGAGGGGAGGTGTTGAATCAATACAAGGTTGTGTTTTTATTTTTTACATTCATAAACCATAATGAAGGAATCACATAAGTATAAAAATACAAGAAACAATATTTAACATGGAAACCATTTTGGGAGAAAGCCACAAAAACTTGCTTTTATAAATTTGTAGGAACCAAACTAATAAATACACCAATCCCCACTACTACTTGTTTTGTATGCACTGACCTATAGGAGACATCGATCCCCTCTTCTATTTGTAGGAACCTACCTACAGGAGACACCAATTCCCTTTGCTATTTGTAGGCACCGACCTATAGGAGACACCAATCCCCTCTATTGTTTGTAGGCATCGACCTCTAGGAGAAATAGATCCCCACAATTTTTTATTATGCAGGAACCAACCTATCTACAAGTTATTCATTTTCATTACCTTCATTGGTATACTTTTTTCTTCTATCTTCACCAAATCTATTCTAGGCTCGTTACTTCTGCTTTCACCAGATCTACTTTGCGCATGCTACTTATGCTTTCACCAATTAAACTTGGCACTCAATCCTTGTACTTTTCTCATATGTGTTCTGTTAGCACCATATAATTCCCAGCTGGTGTCCGAGTTTCAGAAATTTTATGACAGGTTAAATCGTTGTAGAGCTGTGATAAATTTAGGGGACCCGTCTATATCTGTTTGCGTTTGGATGAAGTAGCGAAGATATGAAGAATAAAGCTCAGCCGACTGTCAATATCAAAGGTGGCCCGGATCAACGGCCGAGACGTGCATCGGAGATACAACTAGCACAAAGATTAAGGGGTCAAGGGTGGGCTGGGAGAAAACCATCACGATTTTTTGCGGGACGTGTGGCGCCCTTAGAAGTATATCGGAAAGGAGGGTTGTCTGACTAAAACCACATTTTTTAACCTCCGATGTCAAAGTCGTCGGGAAATACCCTGACCATAGATCTTGAAATGACCCGGATCAACGACCGAGGTGCAATTCAATGATCAAAGTAGTGCGAGAATTAGCCGACAAGGGATGAACTGGGGAAAACTGCCCTATTTTAAACCATGGACACGCGGTGTTCTTTGAGAAACATCGGGGAAAAGGGTGGCTCATATAAAACCAATTTTATCCAAACCTTGATGGAAATAGACGCCTATAAAAGGAGGTACCCCGGGCATTATTCTATGAGTATTTGAAGCAGTCGAATGTTCAGAGATTTGGCGCAAAGATTCCATCCAAATTTCAAAATTCAGGACCGAACCAGATTATTTTTCTCACCACTTATCAGGTATTCTTCACAATGGCTACCAATACTGTTGTTTTATCCATGAGTGAACCAGATACTCCCTCCAGGGAAGATACCCTAATTGACAGAGATTCTGACATTTTCGACACAGTGACAATGGTCTCACCCATTTCTATGTCCAAAGAGAATTTGTTGAACAACGTCAGATCCCACATATCCTTTCTTGAAGCAGCTCGAGACTCTTTCACCCCTTATGTCGTAGAAACAATTTTCCCATTCCCCAAATTCATGAACTAGTGTGATGAGAGATATTCCTAGGGAGAAAGAGTCATCCTAAACAAATTAGGGTCAGAAGTCATGTGTAAAGTAGATGGTCCCTAACTCTGACATTCCCTAAATGTAACAAATGCCTCCCCTATGGTTTCAGAACCCTTTGAGGAACAAAAAATGATTATGATTTATAGGGAATGCTTGCCCAAGCTAAAAACCTTGTTTTTGCAAACCATAGTTAAACCTGAACATCATTCAGAAAGTCTATCCCTGCCTGCCAATCCAAGCATCATGATCATCAAAGTCCAGTGGGCTTTCTCTCTGCTGAGTCAAATTCTAGGTCTAGACAATGACAAGTTTGTGGTAGAGGTTATGTTAGGAATCCTATTAATTTTGTTCCTGTCTGGGCAATCAGTCCATGTCAGTTTTGATGAATTTATTGTGGAGAACATACATCAACAAGTGGTTAATTTAATCTCATTGAGACATTTAAGATACTACTCTCATTTGTTGATAATGTTTCTGGGATCTAACAATACCGAGCTCCCTGAAGCTGCGTTTATTTCGATCGAGTGTAAAAATATCACCATGCTCATCTTCATCAACAAAATCATGTCCAAAATATACAGTCTCATTTTCGGTTTAGACTTGCCAAGAGTCCTAGAAGAGATGAAAAGTTCATTGCAACCGAGTCTGGAGAATGCTATGGGAGACTAGATGTTTTTCACTCAGTCCACCATGATTTGGGTATACGAATGCCAAGAAGGACCTCACCTTTTACTAGTTTTTCTGACTCCTATGATATTTTCATTGGAATTTATAATACAGAGGATCATCTCAGAGACTGAACACTTCCTCAAATCTCACAAGGCTTCAAATATGAAATTCTCATTCGTGGTAGGTCCTTTTGTGGTGAAGAGAAAGTCTTGTTTACCTAAAATTTACTCTAAACTCAATGAATTTGGGTTCACATAGTTGTAAGGAAGAAGATATGATCCACATTAGGTTATATCAAAGAGAAGATTGGCAAGTAGACAAGGACCTTATGAACATGAGCACGTTGAAGAACTAGATAAATTGGCCAATCTAGAGACCTGCATAGAAATGGAGGTCATCATGAAGAAAAGAAGATAGATACTACTTCCTAGTAAATATCAACACAAAAACCCTCACCCAAGTTGATTATCAAGGCTCCTAAAATGAGCATCTTCAATAAGAGAAGCAGTCTAGAAGCCCTAGGGGCTAGCTTCCAACAAGAAACCCTCAAGAAAATGAGGGCCACATCACCTTTTCCAATTATTGACTTGGAAGAAGAAGAACAGAAAGGAAAGACGTGCATGGAGATGGTATACACTAAGGTCTAGAACAAAGAGATCAATCTCAATGACAAACCACAAAGTGAAGGCAGCATGAAGGTTTTCAACAGCAGGAAACACATATTTGGCCAGACTCCCGGGACGGTTTATCAATCTAAGGAAGACTTGCTACATCAGTATGCAGTGAAAGGGAGTATGGCCAATAGCAAGATAAAGGATATTTTTCTCGAAGTGGAAGGGACATCTCAGCGCAAAGCTCACCTACTCTCAGTCACAGATGTCGAGAAAAAGACATTCAACATTGTAGTGGCCGATAATGATAAGGTATCTGAGTTCAAGGTACACTATGAGAAAATCAACGCTCCTGACAAAGTGAAATTCCATAGAAATGTAAGTGATATGTTGTACGTTGATTACCTAAGCTTACCTCTGAAAGTTTCAAGGTTGACAACACATGTATTGAAACTGGATGTACAACTGAAACAAGAAAAGGTGCCCAACAAAGCTTGGATGATGCAGGTAAAAAGATTAGAGTTTGAATGTCCACAAGGGGTGAAGGCCTCTCTGGACGAAAAGGATAAAATGATTCAAAGTTTGAAGAAAAGATTGAAGATGTCACCTATAGACCATCCACAGACAACAAAGTTAACTTCTTTGGAGAAGGAAAAGGAAACCTTCAGATAAGAGGCTCTAGACTACAAGGCTAAGGTGTTGCAATTGGAGAAAGAGAAGGAAAGTTGGTCACAGATGCAGGTGACAACATCAGATATGGAGATTATCATACCTGCCAATGCAAAGGCTGGATCAAATGCTGAGGGGTTAGTTCAGGCTATGTCCCAGATAAGTTTGAAAACAGGCGAGATCAAGGATCTAAAAGAAAACTTAGAAAAACTGAAACAAGAGGCTGAGGTGAAGGATGAGAAATTAGCTCAACTCTACGGAGAGAACCAAGACCTGCAGGAAAGACTGAACATTCTAAAAACCAGATTGAAGGGTAAAACTCTACTGCAGGGAGCCAAACATGTGCTATGATACGCGATTGCTGTAGAGGTTGCTAAATTCATAAGTTATCTGAATTTTATCAACGACAAGGACAAGATGGTTGCTACATCTTGAAACAACTTCCCTGTTGTAAATGAAGTGCTAGCGAAGAAGCCCTCGGAATGGGCCCAAAATGCCATCGACTTGTTGAATTCCATACCAACCATCGATCTTCAAACCATTGGTGTGAAAGACAGGACCGATTTAATCATTTCAGCTAGGAGAATCATTGCCAAACACAACCTTCTCAGATTGGTTCAGAATAAAGCTATCCAAATGGACCATAGCATACATGAGTTTAAAAACGCCTTCAAACAATTGTTTGCCAAAGGCCTCCCCTCATTCTGGGATGGTAAAGGCTCATTGTACAAGCAGGAATATTATAACACTCTTCTCATGCAATGCAGGATGGACCATTCCAGGTTTGAAGATATGGAAGAAAGTATGAAGGGTCCTAGATTGGTAGAACACTTAGCTTCTAATTTCGAAATTCTGAACAAACTCAAAATAGTGAAAGTCAGCATGCCAATCATGTCCTACGTAATGTGCATCGACCTGGAAATATTTATTAAAGAGATGATGGACTACAAAATCCCCTCTGACGCGCAATGGAAGGAAATTGTACGGTTGGAAAAGATAAAATGCCACGTCCCTGGAACCAACAAATGATCTCTAGCTGTCACCCATCTTACTAGACCTAACGAAAGTACAAAGTAGGCTAGGTGTAGCGGAAGAAGCCGGGCGGTCAGAGAGATTATTCATGATGGTGAAACATTTATTTTTGTTAATGATTGTAAGTCATTTTGTATAACAAAACTAACATCCAGAACTGTTACAGAAGCTGAAACGTTTCATTTTAAGTTTAAGTTATTTTTGATCAAATTGTATAAGTACTAAGAGGCTTGAATTAGCCAACGTTGGCAGAAGTGTAAGAGCACATTTTGGTTGTATCAAACTTTATTTGTAAATTTTCTAAATTTGAATGGAATACAAATGCAAAATATTTTGAAGTCTCTATGAAAATATTTTAATGGATGGTGATATGAGCTTTGTTTCCTTTCATCATATGTATTTCCTATAGCTTGTCATTTCATTTAAATTTTCTTCTGTTTAAATTGGAGAGTTTAAAGGCCCATAATTCGTCCTGCGATGCTCTTGGTTTAAGCAATTTAAACTATGTGATTGTCTTCTTAACTTATTCAGAAGTCATTTCAGCAATGCTCTGATGTAGTTATTTGTCTTCTTTATCTTCCTACACATCTTTTTATTTCAAGAATAACTCAGATTCATCACCTTATTTTCTAGAGAGTTCTATCATTCTATGCATTGTCTTCGTTCACTTTCATAATTTTGACTCCATATACCATAGTGTCCCCTCTTCTTCTCCAACAAATCTATTAAACATCTCCCCAACAAATCAAATCTATCCATCGATTTCCATAGATATATCAAGTGACACGAGAGAGCCCTCTCTGAGTTGAGAAGGCTAGTGCCTCAGCTCTAAAGTTGGTTGAAACAGTTACCTCTGTCATTTGTCTATTCAGTCGGACAGATTTACAGAGTGCTAACATGTTCGATGCTCACTCCTTCTGATTTCACTCTACCTTCACCATATTGTCTTGCTTCTACTTCTACCTTAGATCTGCCTTTACCAAATTTTCTTGCTAAAATGCCATATTTATTTGCTAGAAGACTAGATCTAATCTTCACTAATATTCGATCATCACTCCTTGAATGATATTCGATTGTCACTCCTGAAATAGTATGCATAATAATATTACATTTTAACCCACAAACACATTTTTTCTCATAACCCTATTCTCTATTTATATTTTTCCATAAGATTTAGATGAAAATTCATGTTCTTTTGAAAATATGCAACTTTTATTAAATAATAATTATTTTTTTCCCTTTTTAATTTTTAATTCACTTTTTAACATACCATGGGTAAAGTACCACCATGGGTTTTAAATATGTGTGAAAATACCATCTTCACTTTAACTTTTACCTTTTTTAATCCATTTTCGTGTTACTCCACTTTTACGTAAACTCCACTTTCACTTTTACCTTTTGTTTTAATCCCCTTCGTGTTTACTCCACTTTTATGTAAACTCCACTTCCACTTAACTTTTCCACTTTTATATTCATTAAATTCAAATTTACATTTGAATACTTACTTACTTTTGACATTAATGAAAATAATGTATTCAACAATCTCCCCCTTTGTCATTGATGGAAACCCTATACTCAAACACATCATCTTCTAGAAATAGAAAGAATTATCGTTTGTCTGTAATTCTCCCTATATATAATTCTCCTCCCCATGTCTACAACTCTCCCCATGTTTGTAATTCCCCCCCTTTGAAATCAATGGAAAACGTATTCTCCCCCTGAGTTTTTCTTCTTTACTAACATCAAGAAAGGGATATCACTTTGAGTTTCTTTATGAGATATTCAAATGTTTCTCTTGGAAGAGGTTTGGTAAAAATATCTTCAACTTGTTCCTTGGTGGAAATGTATTGCATATTGATGCTTAGTTCGACTACTTGTTCTCTTAGAAAGTGATACTTGATGGGAATATGATTTTTTTTTTAGTGCATAACAAGATTCTTTGAAATGTTGTTTACACTTTTTTGTCACATATCATTGATATTGGTTGATCATATTCTACCTTGATATCCAACAATTTTTGCTTCATCCATAGAACTTGTGTGCAACATGCTTCTACTAAAATATACTCGGCTTCTTCTATGGATATAAATATTGAAGATTTTTTCTTGCTCAACCAAGACACTAGACTGTTTCCTAGAAAGAATGCTCGTCCACTTGTACGTTTTCTATCATCAACATTTCCTACCCAATATGCATCTCTATGTGTTGTTAGAGTAAAATATTCACCTCTTGAGTACCATAAGCCGAAGTCCAAGGTTCCCTTTATATATTTGAATATCCTCTTTACTTCTTTCACATGAGTTTCTTTTGGTTCAAATTGAAATAGTGCAACCAATACTACTACTTGCATAATGTTTGGCCTTCATGTCATCACATATAATAGGCTCCCAATCATTGACATATAGAATGTTTGATTTTCTTCCATAGATTAATCATTTTTTGCTTAATTTACAACATGTGACCATAGGTGTGTTGACTAATGTACAATCTTCCAATCTGAATTTCTTCAATATTTCCTTGAGGTACTTGGTTTGTGAAAAGAATATGCCTTTCTCATATTGATAAATTAGTAATCCAAGAAAGAATGACAGTTCACTAAGCACATGCATCTCAAATTCCTTTTTCATTTTTATTGCAAACTCTTGACACATTTATTTCATGTTCCCTCCAAAAAAAAATGGCATCTACATAAACCACAAGAATCAACTAATTTTTTGCTATTGTCTTGATGTAGAGATTATTGTTATAAATTCCTTTTTTGAAGCCTTATTTTTGTATATATTTATCAAGTCTCGAATTCCAGGCTCTGGGAGCTTGTTTTAGCCCATAAAGTGTTTTCTTCAATTTGCACACATAATCCTTATTTTTTGATAATGAGAAACCTTGTAACTATTCAATGTATACTTATTCCTCTAAATCTCGATTGAGAAAGGCAGACTTGACATCCATTTGATAGACTTTGAATTTCTTGAAACATGCAAATGCCAAAAAACAATTCAGAGCTTCTAGTCTAGAAACCAGGGCAAAGGTTTCTTCGAAATCAATACCTTCAACTTGAGCATATAATTTATAAACAAATATTTCTTTATTTCTCATTAATTTCCCATATTCATTCAACTTGTTCCTAAAAACCCACTCAGTGCCAATTACATTTTTATCTGCCGACCTTGGAACAAGTTCCATTGTTTCATTCTTCTCAATTTCATTTAGCTCTTCTTCCATAGCATCAATCCAATGCTTGTATTCATTGACTTCAATAAAATTATTAAGATCTATTTTAGATAGAAAGGAGAAGTTTGCATATTCTGGTGCACTAGCTAGTCTTCTTCTTGTTTGAACACCCATATCTTTATCACCAAGAATTAGATTTTTTGAATGATTCTTTCAAAAAAATATAGATGGCATCTTTGTGTGTTGGCGTTTTCTTTCTTCTTATTCATTTTTTTCTCCTTCTTCTTATTTTTCTTATCTATATCATGGATCATCTTCTTGAACATTTACTTGTGTTTTCATCTTCTGGTACCCTGCTTCATCAAATTTGACATTGGCACTTTCTACGATTTTTCATAATGTTGTATTGTAACATATGTGAGATTTTATTCTTGAAGAATAACCAAGAAATATACCTTCATCATCTTTGGAGTCAAATTTTCCCAAATACTCATCATCTCTCTTTATGTAGCACTTGCTTCCAAAATAATTAAAGTATTTAACTGTTGTTGGCCTACATTTCAATAATTCATAAGGTGTTTTGTTGTTGTTGAATTTGATTTTCCCTCTATTAAGAATGTAAATTGTGGTGTTGATTACTTCTCTCCAAAACTTGTTTGCTAGTTTGGCTTTATTCAACATTTTTTTCCATCTATTGTATAGTTTGATTTTTTCTTTCTACTAATCCATTCTATTGTGGAGTTCTTGCAGCTGCGAAATGTCTTTTTATCCCATGAGTCTCACAAAAATATTCAAATTCATTTGAGATGAACTCAAATCCTTTCTCTAATCTCAAACACTTGATTTTCAAATCAATTTCATTTTCAACCAAGCATTTAAATGCTTTGAACTTCTCAAATTATTTGGATTTTTATTTTAGGAAAGTAACCCATGTCATTCTGGAATAATCATCAATGAGCAACATGAAGTAATTTTCACCTCATAGAGTTTGTGTTCTTGTAGGTCCACAAAGATATGTATGAATGAGTTCACATGAATTCATTTTTTAGTATTCCTTTGATTTGAACCTTGATATTGTCTATTTTCCATGCTGACATTGCTTGCAAAGAGTGTTTGAAGGTTTAACAACCTTTGACATGTCTCTCACTGCTTGTTTAGTGCTGATTTGTACCAAATTATAAAAGTTCATATGACCCATTCTTCTATTCCATAACCAACTTTAATCTGTTTGTCCCATATAACACTTTTCGCCATGGATCTCATTGAGGATATATACATTATTTGATGTTATATATACTCTTGCCACTAATTTTCCTAAGCCTTCCTTCCTTATTTCACAACCTTAAGTATTAAATGTGAGATTGTGTCCTTGATCACACATTTGACTAAGATTGAGAAGATTATGTTCCAGACCATCAACATACAAGGCATTTTTTGTTTTAGTATTTCCATTATTGAGACTTAGAGTACCTTTTCCAGCTATCCTTGTGGTAACGTCACTTACAAATGTCACACTACCTATGTTAACTTATTTCAAAGTGAGAATCTTGTTCTTTTCAACTTTCATGTGGCTTGAGAATCCATTGTCAACGTACCATTGGTTTCCTTTATTTTGAGCATTAAGGGAAGTTTGCAAAAGCATACATTTTTCCTTCTTCTACATATATTGTTCATGCTTCCTTTTAAAAACTCCTATGAGTTATTTATTGTTTTTGAGAAAGGAATCTGCATCCTTTTTTTGTCTAGGATTTTCCACAAGGTTACTTGTACAAAAACCTGCTTTGTGCCCATATTTTTTTCATTTATAGCATACAACATTGTAATCAAATAAAGGGGAAAATTAATTATAGTTTTTATTTTGGAATCCATAAGATTTCATGTCTTTGTTCCATGCATGATTAGTTTTTTTATGTGTTCTACAATCTATTGAATTATGACCAAAATGGTTACATAAAAAGCAATGGCCAAAGAAATAATTTTGGTACCAGTTCATGTGAGGCCACCTTGGTGGGAAATATATTTTGAATCTATCCTTGTTTTACTTAGGAGAGATTTTAACTTTCTTTGGATCATTATTTTCTTTCCTCTTGGTGTCTTCATCATTGATGGAACTTTTCTTTTATTGCCATGAAGAGAGTTTCTTCTCTATCACTACCAGAATTGTTTTCACTTCTTTCTTCAGATGAGTCACTGACCCCTTTTGAGTAGAGGTTATTCTTTTTTTCATGCCTATCCTATTTGTGGCTATTTTTTTGTTGATGGTGTTTTCTCTTTAAATTATAGCCTTCTCCAATATCAATACTTTCATTTTTCTCATATGGAAACTTAGTAGAAAAATGTTTTACTTTTCCATAGTTAAAGAAGTTAAAGGGAAACTTACATTTGTATTTTCAAGATCCATTTTTTTATTTTTCTCACAAAATTTGATTCCTCTACGTCTGATTCATGGTTGGAACAATAGCTCAATTTGTGCTCTTGGTTCTTCATCTTCTTTGAGGCTTTTAAAGTTTCTTCCCTTTTTGATGGTTTTTCCTTTTTAGTCCTCATTTAATATGTAGTGAGGATACCATGCAATTCATCCATTGTTAATTTATCAAGATCCTTTATTTACTCAACACTAGAAACCTTGGCATCAAATCTTAAGGGGAGTGACTTTAATGTTGGAATATTGGTTGTTGTCATTGATGTCAACCCTAGTCATTGGTTTTGGACCATAAGATTGATGAAGGTATTTGGGCATGAAGGACAATGCACATGCAGACACAACACCCATGGATGGATAGTATACATCATGTTGTTTTTGGTGGTAGGTGGCACATCACGTAGATCCTCATGGTTGAGGAGAAATGAATTTTTGAAGATGACAAAGTGAATTGAAGAAGGAAGTACAGGTCGACCCTGAAGATAATTAAAGAAAAGAATTACAAAATAAGAAAGTGTCAAGTCGGCCCTAATGTTAAAAGGAAGTGACATAGGGCATAAATAAATATCATTATACATTCATTTTAAGTACACACAAGTTGAAATTCATAGGAAATATGAAGTAAAGAAGACCAGATTTCAATGGAGGATGAATTATTTTGTTGATGTGTTCTAAGGTATGTTATTTACAGGTCATCTTACCATTTTCGCTATAAAACGTTTTCTAGAATGATTCGGATGGTTAAATTGGTATGGTATTGAGAATACATATCTAGGTACCTGTGGTAAAAATTTCAGATCTTTATTCCCTATACTTTTGGAGATACACCCTGTGGAAGATAGGGTTTTTGACTAGTCCTGAAGCTAGTCATAAACATGTGTTTTGGGTAAAACAATCGCAAATTATTCATCTAGAATCCAAATGAGGTGAGACCAATTTCATTGGAAATAGTATGGGATTTAGTTTATTGTGTGTGAATTTTAGAATCTGATGTTAAATATTGAGCACAGGGCATTCTGTACAAGTTTGCTCTCCTCAATAAACCAAAATTGATTAAGGTCTACCATTCTCTCTATAACTTCTTTTTGGTGAGGATTCAAGGAGTGAAAATTGGAGGAGTTTCAGAGAATACATTGATTTATATTATCTACAGGATCATAGTATTCTAAGAAGTGAAGAATTTCAGAAGTTGAAGAAGTCTTAAGAATCATTATCTAGTTCTATGTGATGGTTAGTTGATGGTGATGATTTAATGTAAAGTTTTATTATCTCTCATATATTCTTGGGTGGAAGGAAGGGGCAAGGATCGAGAGGTAAACCCTCTCTTGATATTAGAGGATTGTATATTACTTTTTGAGGTTTACCCCTCCCTTTATATTTGGAAGCTAGAGCTACCTTTGGAAGTCATTACTTCCCTTGAACAGTAACTATTGATTATTTCTCATATATTGTGCATGGTGCATTGTGGTGTATTGGTGTAACTCTTATACTATTGTTCATTTCTAATTGGATATAATTGAATGGTTTAAGTATAAGTTGTTTTTTTTTTATAAATTTTACTTGATACTGATTTAATTGGTATCAGAGCGGGTTACCTTCAATACAGTTTAACCACTGGAAGGAAGATCCTAAGAAGAAATGGAAGACACCATTCCAAATGGGATTCCACCATTTGATGGAAGGAATTTTGAATACTGGAGTAATAGAATTGAAACTTACTTGAAATCTATCGGGGTAGATGTTTAGTTCTCAGTTGCTTCAGGATATAATTCTTTGAAGAAACCAAAGATTGCATCTCAGAAGGAAGAAAAAGGAACAACAATTGGCAATAGATACCATCCTAAATGGATTGACAGATTCAGTGAAATCCAAGGTGGGATCATGTGCATCAGTAAAAGAGATTTGGGACAAGCTACAAGACCTTTATGCAAGGGAATAAGTAGAAGAAGAAGTTGACGCAAATTACAAAATCTGATATTTCAAAGAAGCAAATATAGGTCAATTATTTTTCTTTAATTGTGAAGTAGTAGGACATGTTGAATTTGAATGTCCTCATCCAAGGATTGAAAGAGATAACACTGAAGAAGAAAATTCCAATGAAGAAGAAGAAAATAATGAAGCAGAAATGATTCAACAAGAAGATGAGAATCTTAAAAAATTGAAGCATGTTGAGATTGAAAATAGCAAGCTCAAAGACACGCATAGAAAACTAAGAAGTGAATTTGGTAGTTGTGAAAAGATAGTTGTAAGCTTGAAGAAACAATTAGAAGACTTTGAGAAACTAAGAGAAGAAAACACTTCCTTGAAAACTCTACTCGAAGAAGCAAGAAGAATAGGAGAAGTAAGGAATGTCCAAATGATGAAGAAAGAAGAAGATTGTGAGAAACTGTAACAAGAAATTGTCCCATTGAGGAAGAGCTTAAGAAAATATCAAGTGCCAAAAGACTTAACACATATTGGATGCATGGGTGAAAATTCATACAAAGAATATGCAAATACCAACAAGAAGGTTGAAGAAAGAGCTACACAGACAGTTGATGAGAAGTGGACCAGGATACTAGAAAGAAGGAGTGATTACAAAAGAGATGAATATCCAAGAAGACTTCCAACCTTCAGGAATCAAAGAAGATTCAATCAGTATGAAGAAAACTACAGAAGAGTACATCATGAACCCAGATGGACTACATCACAAAGAATGTCACTTACTCCCACGTATCAAAATTTATTTCTTGGTCCTTGTTATACTTGCAAAACTTTTGGACATAAGGGAATTAATTACAGAATCAATGAATGGAACAACTATGCAAGAAACATGAATGGTGTAAATAGAAGATATGAAAATAATCGTGGATTTGTCAACATAAGTTATAATTCATTTTCCCCATTGATGGAAAATAATATTGTATGCTACAAATGTAATTATCTTGGTCACAAAGAACGAGATTATAGACATATGAATGAATATGTCCCTATGCCAACCACAGTATGGAGAAGGAAATAGATTCCAAACAATGAAGATTGTCGAATAGCATTGACCAATGAAGAATGTAAAGAAGAAAATGAATGGTACATAGACAGTGGATGTTCTTCACACATGACCGAGGATCAAGACAAATTCATCATCTTGAAGAGAAAGGGTGGCAATGTTGCATTTGGAGATGACTCATCTGGAAAAATAATTGGAAAAGGTGTAGTAGAGCTTGGAAGCAAAGATGTAAAAGAAAAGAATTTCCTATTGGTTGAAGACTTGAAGCATAATTTACTCAATGTTAGTAAAATGTGTGATCAAGGATATACTCTCACGTTTGACTCACAAAGATGAAAAATAAAAGAAGAAGGTTCGGGAAGATTGGTTGCAACTGCAACAAGAAGACCAAGTAACATATACGTCCTAAATCCATGAAAAATATCCAAGGAAGAAAGAGACCATAAAAATGAAGTGTTATTAAGTTCTATATGTTTAGGGGGAGCAGCCCCAAAGAGCAAAGTTACCTTTTGTCATTAAACTCAGGGGGAACAACCCTACCCTTTTCCATTGATGTCAAAGGGGGAGAGAAATTGGGATCATGATGACAGGGGGAGCATAAGTGTTTCTATCAATGAAAAAGGGGGATATTGTTGGAAGATTGGTTGTTGTCATTGATGTCACCCCTAGTCATTGGTTTTGGACCATAAGATTGATTAAGGTATTTGGACATGAAGGACAATGCACACGAAGACACAACACCCATGTATGGAAAGTATACATCATGTTGTTTCTAGTGGTAGGTGTCACATCACATAGATTCTCATGGTTGAGGAGAAATGAATTTTTGAAGATGACAAAGCGAATTGAAGAAGGAAGTACAGGTCGACCCTGAAGATAATTAAAGAAAAGGATTACAAAATAAGAAAGTCCCAGGTCAACCCTAATGTTAAAAGGAAGTGACATAAAGGGTATAAATACATATCATTATACATTCATTTTAAATACACACAAGTTGAATTTCAGAGGAAATATGAAGTAAATAAGGCTAGATTTCAAGGGAGGATGAAGTCTTTTGGTGATGTGTTCTAAGGTATGTTATTTACAGGTCATCTTACCATTTTCTCTATAAATTTTTTTCTAGAACGATTTAGATGGTGAAATTGGTATGGTATTGATAAGACATATCTAGGTACCCATGGTAAACATTTCATATCTTTATTCACTATAATTTTGGAGATACACTCTGTGGAAAATAGGGTTTTTGACTAGTCCTGAAGCTAGTCATAAATAGGTGTTCTGGGTAAAACAATCATAACTACTTCATAGAGAATCCAAATGAAGTTTCTTGTGTGAGAATTTCAGAATCTGATGTTAAATATTGATTGTAGGGCATTCTGTACAAGTTCACTCTCTTGAATAAACCAATATTGAATAAGGTATACCATTCTCTCTATAACTTCTTTTTGGGGAGGATTCAAGGAGTGAAAATTGGAGGAGTTTTAAAGAATAAATTGAGTTATATTATCTATAGGATCATAGTATTCTAAGAAGTGAAGAATTGCAGAAGTTGAAGAAGTCTCAAGAAGAATTATCTGGTTATATGTGATGGCTAGTTGATGATGATGATTTAATGTAAAGTTTTATTATATCTCATATATTCTTGGGTGGAAGGAAGGGGCAAGGATGGAGAGGTAAACCCTCTCTTGATATTAGAGGATTGTATCTTCCTTTTGGAGGCTTATCCCTTCCTTTATATTTGGAAGCTAGAGCTACCTTTGGAAGTCATTACTTACCTTGAACAATAACTATTGATTATTTCTCATATATTGTGCATGGTGTATTGTGGTGCATTGGTGTAACTCTTATATTATTGTTCATTTCTCATTGGATGTAATTGAATGGTTTAAGTACAAGTTGATTTTTTTTTTAAATTGTACTTGATACTAATTCACTTTCACTATCAATATTAAACACCTTTTTCACAATCATCGATTCTTCAACTATTTTACCAAGTCCTATGATGGCCTTGACAATTTCATTCACACAGAGGAGATAGGGTGCAATATTTTCTTCTCCTTTCATCTTCAAACTCTTGAACTATCTTCTATGAGTTTGGAGCTTAGCCTTCTTAACCTTGTCATTGATTTCATGGATGTTTTTAACTTTATCCCAAATTTCTTTTACTGAATTGTAATGCATTAATTTGAAAAAATCTAATTTTGTGTAACATCCCGCTCTGGCGCACTGAGAATACTTATTCTTTGAGGACACTTGCTCACAAGTGATCTGGATTTTTATGATAGATGACATAATGTTTTACTATTGTTGTATACAGGTGCTATTGACTCAGTTATTTGAGTGTGAAAGGTTTTTGACCTGGAGGATGCAGAGGCATCGACGGAACCCTTGGACTCCGGATTGAGTCAGGGAGTGTGATATTGAGTTGATTTATTTACCATGATATTTATTGATTTGATGATATGTTGTTGACATGTTCTGACATGATGGTTGATGATGTAGGCTAATGTTAGCTTGCTGACCAGACTCACATATGGAGTGAAGGGGCCACACACGATTTCTAGAGAAGTTGAGGGAGAGGTGTAGGTTAACGATTACCTAGTTCGAGAGGATCCATGATGCCATGAGGGTAGACTACGACAGTCGCTCACGATAATTCTAAGGGGCACGCAATAAGGTGGGGGCCTTATTCCTTAGAGCCCTTAGTCTCCCACAAGTTCACCTGGCGGAGTGTTGACTCCAGGGGTTATAGATGTCTACCAAACAGTCAAGTCGGTGAGTGGCACCCTTGGAGCAAGTGGTGCATCCTGAAGGGCACGTCGCGCAAAAGAAACACACATTGGCGAGTGACACCCTTGGAGCACGTGGTGCATCCTGAAGGGCACGTCGCGCAATAGAAGCAAACGAGGCGAGTGGCACCCTTGGAGCACGTAGTGCGTCCTGAAGGGCACGTCGCATTGATGAAGATGATGAGATACCTAGATGACCCTAAGACCTTAACGCCTTAAGAATTTATCAAAATGACTCCCCTAATGAATTGTCACCCAGTTCAATCTAAACCTAAATTTATAACATCTCAAAGATAAAATTTTGATAATCCCTAAGAAAAGATCCTACAAAAATAAACATAAGGGCGTAAACTAAAACCCTCCTATGTGTTAGTTAAAGTCTTCTTAAACTAAGGGGGGGGGTAAAGTAATGAGGGAGATAAATTAATTGACACCCATGGTTTTTAAATTTT
>ML778500.1:979620-997309 GCA_009831015.1 Picea engelmannii
TTTTCCACCCCTTTGCAGGAGAGTTACCCAAATTTGGAGCGCTGGCGCTTCTCTGGACCTTTCTGGGAGCGTTATAGCACTCTGTGACCTTCCTGAAGGAGCGCTCCCTATTCTGGGTGAACTGTTAGCCCGGTGAGAAGAATTAGGGGATAATCATTCAAGTTTAGGAGGGATTTAAGATCGAATTCTTGGTTTTGTCAAAAGATCTCTCAACCAAAGAAGAGGTTCCTAACTGGTTCTAAACATAACTCAAGTGGTTAACCTCTTCCCAACCTATATAAGCAAGCTCTAATGGTGAGGAGAGGAGGAAGAATTACATATGTGAAACTTATGATCTTGGAGGAAATCTGCAGTCAGCTAGAGAAGAGCTATCAGTGCAGCTGCTGCCATCCAGGTTGTGGATCTTTCAGACAAGGGTTAGACGAATAGGACCTGACGAAGTTGTCGCATTCGCATCTACGATTGTAAGTACTGCTGTCGTTATTCTCATTAATATGACACGCTTGGCCTGTTTCTTTCTAGTTTGTGTCTGATGCTACATGAACTTATCATTCAGTGATAGATCTATTTTCAAGCTAATGTCAATAGAGTAGGAAGTGGTCATATCTTGATTTGTCCACAGACCTCACCGAGGAGCAAAGGATTGGAGCGCAACTCGGAGTGTGCAGGGACAAACGTCGGTTAAGAGTTACTTCTGTTACTCTTCCTTCTCATGCATTAGGCTTAGATAGATTCGAAAGAAATTCAGTGTCCATGATAAGCACTTTTCTGTCTAGGGTTAAGGTCAAACCTTAGAGGTCGATATACTTGTCCGCAGGCAGATTTTCCTACAACAATCACCAGTTACGGATCAAGGAGGATGACGTCCCTAAGGCCACTTTTAAGACAAGATTTGGACATTACGAGTTTACTGTTTTACTGTTTGGATTGACAAACGCCCCAGGGGTATTCATGAGTTTGATGAACGGGGTTTTCCGTGAGTACTTGGACAAGTTCGTCCAAGTATTCATTGACGATATTTTGATCTACTCTCGGACGATGGAGGAGCATGACGAGCACTTTCGCTTGGTACTACAGTGTTTGTGAGAGAACCAATTGTATGGGAAGTTGTCCAAATGCTCTTTTTATCAATCGAGGATTCACTACTTAGGGCATGTCATCTCCGGTGAAGGTATCGTCGTGGATCCAGCCAAGGTTGAGGCTATTATGGAATGTCTTGCACCAACGAATGTCACAAAAGTGCATAGTTTTATGGGTTTAGCAGGATACTATCGACGGTTTGTCGAGGGGTTTTCTAAGATAGCAAATCCGATCACGGAATTGCAGAAGAAAAACAAGAAGTTTGTTTGGACAAAGAAATGCGCGGAAGCATTTAGGAGGCTTAAAGAGTTGTTGACAACAGTGTCGATACTAAAGGTCCCTGACATGGATGCCGACTTCTTGGTATGCACTGACGCATCCAAGGAAGGTTTAGGCATAATCTTGATGCAGGACAAACGAGTGATTGCTTACATTTCGAGGAAGCTGAGAAGGCATGAGGAGAACTACGCGACGCATGATTTGGAGTTATTAGCCATCGTTTATGCCTTGAAGGTTTGGAGACACTACCTTGTTGGATGAAAATTTGAATTAAAGACTGATCATTGTGGACTACAACACATTTTCACGCAAAGCGACCTGAACGCACGACAACGGCGTTGGTCAGAATTGCTTAGCGAGTACAACTTCAAGATTACTTACATATAGGGAGCAGTGAACTGAGTGGCGTATGCTTTGAGTCGGAGGCCACGTATCTTTTCGGTGTTACCTCTTCAGATGAATCTATGTGAGAAGATTCTCACTTTACAGCATGACGATGATTGGTACAAAGAAGTCAAGGATTTTATCGGACAAAACACAATGATGGCACCATGATATGAGGGATATTCATTTGATAGCGATGGTTTATTGAGGTTTGGAGGTCAGATTTACGTACCTCCAAACGATGAATTGAGGATGTTGATCCTGAGCGAGGCTCATAGAGCAGTTTACATGGCTCACCCAGGAGTCACGAAGATGAGGACAGACCTTAAACCCTTATTTTTCTGGAAGGGAATGAAGGCCGACATAGTCAACTTTGTGGCTATATGTCTCGAGTGTCAGCAGGTAAAGGCTGAACATAGACACCCGGCAGGATTAATTCAACCACATGCCATTCCGGAATCAAAATGGGAAGTTATTTCGATGGATTTTATTGTTGGATTGCCACTGACGGCAAGGAGACACGACTCGATTTTTGTAGTAGTAGACACTCTGACAAAGAGTGACCACTTTATTCCTGTGCGTACGACGTATCAGGCACCTGACATAGCGAGAGTTTTCATCAGTGAGATTGTGAGGCTGCATGGCGTGCCTAAGAGGATTATATCCGATCGAGGATCAGTGTTTACTGGACGATTTTGGACGAGTTTCCAAGAGGCCTTGGGAACTCAACTTAACTTTAGTATTGCGTATCACCCAGAGACGGATGGACAGACAGAACGTACGAACCAAACCTTGGAAGACATGTTGCGCATGTACGTGATGGACCAACAAAAAAGTTGGGAGTAATTCTTGCCTCTAGTAGAGTTCGCTTATAACAACAGTTACCAGAGCACCATTAAGATGGCATCTTTTGAGTTCCCTTATGGGCGACTGTGTCGGACGCCCTTGAGTTGGGATCGGCTTGAGGATAGGGTCATGGTGGGACCAGAAGCGATCCAAGAAATGGAAGAGCAAATGCAAACCATAAGATAAAGGATAAAAGAAGTGCAGGATCGACAGAAGAGTTATGCCGATGCGCACCGAGTTGACCGTAGTTACGAGGTCGGCGATCGAGTCTTCTTGCGGGTTAAACCGCATAAAAGTTCGATCAAGTTTGGAAAGGGAGATAAACTCTCTCCTAGGTTCATGTGACCTTTCAAGATTGTGGAGAGAAAGGGACCCATGGCCTATCGACTAGCCTTGCTTGATGCTTTGAGGCGTATGCACGATGTTTTTCATGTATCTGTTTTGAGACGTTATATTAGTGATCCTACACACGTGATTGACATGAGTTCCTTGCAGGTATCGGATGAGGGAGTGCTCACGGCTGAGCCAGTCCACATTTTAGATCATCCTGTTCGACAGTTACGACGTCGAACGGTAGATCAGGTCAAGGTCTAGTGGGACAGTTATAGTCTGCACTCGGCGACCTGGGAGGACGCATATGATATGCGCCAGCAGTTTCCATTTTTGTTTGCTAGATAGACTTATGATACTGTGGTACTTATGATATTGTGGTACATTTATTTCGGCATTTATACTGAGAAACTTCGGGACGAAGTTTATACCAAGAGGGGGAGTATGTAAAATCCCGCTTTGGCGCACTGAGAATACTTATTCTTTGAGGACACTTGCTCACAAGTGATCTGGATTTTTATGATAGATGACATAATGTTTTACTGTTGTTGTATACAGGTGCTATTGACTCGGTTATTTGAGTGTGCAGGGTTTTTGAACTTGAGGATGCAGAGGACGGAACCCTTGGACTCCGGATTGAGTCAGGGAGTGTGATATTGAGTTGATTTATTTACCATGATATTTATTGATTTGATGATATGTTGTTGACATGTTTTGACATGATGGTTGATGATGCAGGCTGACGTTAGCTTGCCGACCAGACTCACATATGGAGTGAAGGGGCCACACACGATTTCCAGAGAGGTTGAGGGAGAGGTGTAGGTTAATGATTACCTAGTTCGAGAGGATCCATGATGCCGTGAGGGCAGACTGCGATATTCGCTCATGATGATTCTAAGGGGCGCGCAATAAGGCAAGGGCCTTATTCCTTAGAGCCCTTAGTCTCCCACAAGTTCACCTGGCGGAGTGTTGACTCCAGGGGTTATAGATGTCTACCAAACAGTCAAGTCAGTGAGCGACACCCTTGGAGAAAGTGGTGCATTCTGAAGGGCACGTCGCGCAAAAGAAACACACATTGGCGAGTGGCACCATTGGAGCACATGGTGCATCCTGAAGGGAATGTCGCACAACAGAAGAAAATGAGGCGAGTGGCACCCTTGGAGCACGTAGTGCATCTTGAAGGGCACGTCGCATTGATGAGGATGATGAGATACCTAGATGACCCTAAGACCTTAACGCCTTAATAATTTCTCAAAATGACTCCCCTAATGAATTGTCGCCCAGTTCAATCTAAACCTAAATTTACAACATCTCAAAGATAAAATTTTGATAAGCCCTAAGAAAAGATCCTACAAAAATAAACATAAGGGCGTAAACTAAAACCCTCCTATGTGTTAGTTAAAGTCTTCTTAAACTAAGGGGGGGGGTAAAGTAATGAGGGAGATAAATTAATTGACACCCATGGTTTTTAAATTTTAAAGAAGAAATAAAATTATTAAAGTGTGGGAGTATAAAGTTAGGATTTTAAAAGTATATTGAAAAGACCATTAAGCTCATTTATCTTGTTGGGTTTAAAAGAAAAAAAAAATAATAATAAATTAAAAAGAGAGAAACAATTAATAGAAATAAGGAAACTTGTATTAAAGGAAGCTTAATAATGGAAAGTAGGAGACATAGGGTAAAAAGAGAAAAGGAATCAACATTTAAGGAGTTACTAAAAATTAGAAACTTCATTTTAGGAAAGTTATTAAAAGCATGAGAGGGGATCTAGGAACCCTAGGAGTAATTTTAGGAGCGACTTTAGGGGGAGTGAGGGAAATGTGTCTTTTATTTAAATTAAATAAATTAATTTGGAGAAACATGGGGGATGAGTGACACTTGGATGACAGAGAATTTTTAGAGGGTTGTCATTAAAAATTAAATTAATAATGATTTAAGAAAGTAGGTGGGTCTCAAATTTCTATAAAAGAAGGGGAAAAGAAGGAAGAAGGGATGCATGGTTAGCATAACGTTACGCTGTCGGTTTTGTCTTGACTGTTTTCTTGTGAGGAGTTGGTTTTTTCTCATCTCGGATTGAGTGGTAGCTCAGCCATGCAAGGTGAGCTAAGGAGATATATTTATCTTCTATAATTTGTGTGGCCCCTTTGCGGCTCGGGGGGCTAAGGGGGAAGCAGAGTACCCCTAGCGATTGGCTGGGAGGTACCGGTGAGGCCTCTACGGTCGGCGAGCGAGAGCGGCACGGAGCGCGGGAAGCAGCACAGAGCGCGAGATGACTTCCGAAGTTGGTGAGTGGCAACGGTATGATTTTATTTCTGGTAGAGTAGACTGCCTAGTTATTCTCTTAAGCAATTATGATGTATTGTTGTAAGATATTGCTTCAGCTGGTGTGGTTCGTCTTTGTATGCTTCAACGATAGTGTTCGGGAAACCTTTTATTGGGATAGATGCTCTGAATTTGCTGTCGTTTGTATGCCGAAAATTGTTTGTATTAGTTACCATTGTACTCTGGAAATTATCTGAATCTGGCATTGTTTGTATTCGGGGAATGATCTGAAATTGCTGCCATTTGCATGTCGAAATTGTATGCATTATTTATCATTGCATCCTGGCAATTATCTGAAATGGAAATCGTTTGGTATTCTGGAATGGTCTGTGTATGCTAGCACTGTATTATGAAAATGTTTTTTTATTAGTTATCCTTGCATTCTAGAAATTAGCTGAGATGGACATTGTTTGTATTTTGGGAATGGACCGAAATTGTCATCATTGTAGTCGGCATTTCGCCTGAAATGTGTTTCTATTGGTATTCTAGCCATTCGAATGCTATTGTTCTGCTTAATGTTTAGGAAGGTTTAATATTGTTGGGCCTTTCGTTTTTATTATTGCTGTAAATTTTCGCAGGGGTTAATGTCGTTCCGATTCGTTGGGACATTTTTTTTTCTTGACTGTTGCTAATTCGTATGTATATTGATGAGTGTTGTCGAAAAATCGTTGGGTATATTGTTGGGTTAATGACCGTAAATTCGTGGTTAATTGTTGCCTTCATTATGTGACTATGGGCATACGATCTGCGTTTAAAAGCCGAATGCATGTGGCTCGAATGGTCTGCGTTCTTATCCAGAATGGGCATCATTCCTTTCCGTTTTTATTCATTGGGGGTCTGCGTCTCATCCAGAGCGGGCATCATTCCATTCCATTTTTATTCATTGGGGGTCTGCGATCTCATCCAGAGCGGGCATCATTCCATTCCATTTTTATTCATTGGGGGTCTGTGTCTCATCTAGAGTGGGCATCATTCCATTCCATTTTTATTCATTGGGGGTCTGCGTTCTCATCCATAACGGACATCATTCCATTCCTTTTTTATTCATTGGGGGTCTGCGTCTCATCCAGAGCGGGCATCATTCCATTCCATTTTTATTCATTGGGGGTCTGCGTCTCATCCAGAGCGGGCATCATTCCATTCCATTTTTATTCATTGGGGGTCTGCGTTCTCATATAGAATGGGCATCATTCCATTCTGTTTTTATTCATTGGGGGTCTTTGATTCTCATCCAGAACGGGCATCATTACATTCCGTTTTTATTTTTGGGGTCTGCGTTCCTCATTCATGGGCACAATCACAGTGCGTTTTCCATTTAGGGGTCTGCGCATTTATTAATCTTCAATACCTATTCTTGCGCCTTCTTATCTGTGTGGGTCTCGTCCTTAAACCCTTACTATCGCCTCCTCTGGACCTTAAAACTGTAGCAGCCAGTCTAAGTCGAGATTCAAGGAGAATGAGACCAATGGCTCATGCCAATTGGACAGTCCAATAGCCCTTTTTGTGCTTAATATAAGAGTATTCACAATGTCAAACTATAAAGGTTTTCCTTGATACCTTACCATCCGTTCTGAAAAGGCTTTCCTTGATTTTAGTTTATCCTGGTAACACATCGACTATTTTGTTACCATTGATTGTAATGAGAAGCTCGTCTCTATAATGACATGTTATTTATGGTTGTTTTTAATTATTGTTTTCTTTAACATTGTTATTTTTTCATTTCTGAATATTCTTAAAGGTGTCCTTGAAAATAGGGTTAATTGGATATATTGCCATTTTTGAAATATGAGGTTACATTGTAATTTTCAATGTGATGTACCTTTAAATATGATGTTATTTTAATATGGGGTTATATTGTAATTTTCAATGTGAAGAGACCTTTAAATATGATGTTATTTTAATATGGGGTTATATTATAATTTTCAATATGATGACACCTTTAAATATGATGTTATTTTAATATGGGGTTATATTATAATTTTCAATATGATGACACCTTTAAATATGATGTTATTTTAATATGGGGTTATATTGTAATTTTCACTGTGATGATACCTTTAATGTGATGTTATTTTTAAATATGAGTTTATATTGTTACTTCCCAGTTGATGTTACTTAGAAATGATGCCATTTTATTGCATTATTATGGAACATTTGGGATCATAGGGTCATCAAATTGTGAGCTACTCATGTTTAATGAAATGTTTTTATCTTGTAAGGTCATTGTAAGGTTGTGGTTGTAGCATATAAAAGGTAATGTGGTTGTAAAGTCATGGTTCGGATAGGCGATATAAAAGGAAGGTGTTTAATAATTCATGGCAGTGTTATGGTAACCTTTACTGTTATTAATAAACTTTTACAGTATATTAACCTTGACTAAGTAAAATAGGGTTTCTGAGTCTGTAATGAGGGTATTGTCCCTTGAAGACAAGTTGTACTGGGTTGGTAAACCTTCCGGGCATTGGGACTGTTGTCGGGCGGAATATAGACACCTCCATGTAACCTTCGTATAGATGTCTGTGTTTGTGATTTTTTTGTGTGTAAAGAATCTAGTGCTGTATCAAGAGTCTCAGGTTGTTTAAAGGTACAGTTTCCACTCTTGCGACACACTCTGAGCCGTATCAGTAGTCTCGGGCTGTTTAAAGGCACAGTTTCCACTACCGCGACTCCCTAAAAGATTTATTAGTTTCTGCCTGAGCAGTCGGCTAGGAGACTGTCTAATCTTCTTTCGAGAAGACATAAGACTAAAAGCCATGCTTTTCTGTGCAGAAATAGTAAACTCTACTGATGAATTCTTCCTTCTGTGACTGTATGGTACTTAACACCTGGTGTCGTTTTCTGCTTACAGCTGCTAATTGTATGCCTTATGTCTAGGGGCGTTTATTGCTTGTTGTCACTGTGTTATGTCGGGATCATCTTGTTGCGTTCGTCTTTCTTGCGTCTTGTTCTAGGTCGGGTTAATAGTTTCTGCCTGAGTAGTCGGCCAAGAGCCTGTCTAATCTTCTTTCGAGAAGACATAAGACTAAACGCCCTGCTTTCCTGTGCAGAAATAGTAACCCTAACACTGGATTCTTTACTCTGTGTTCTTATTGTGCACCCCAACATGTCTTAATGTTTGTGTTATTCGCCTTATGCCTATGGTCGTATATTGTTGCAGTTACTCATTGTGTGTCTTCAGTCTTCTTGTGCTAAATTTCATGGTTGCGTCTTGTTGGTTGTCGAGTGGCGACACAGAGTCAAGTGTGTTTGTTACTTCTTCACGCGTGTACACACTTTAAACAAAACAAAAAAATTGCACCTGTTCTCGGAGTTGTTTTCGTAACGAGTAGGAGTTCGTTACATTTTGATAGTTTGCACAAGATGACATTCATAGATTTTGTATCATTTTCACTAGCCTTTTTCCCGACTGTATTTTTGGTAGAGTTGTTGTGGCTATATAACTAGTCATGACCGATTTTCAAATATCAAAACCAAGGTCCATTAGATATGTTCACATCCTTATACTCTAGAGGGAATAGTTTATTTCTTCAAAAACTAGAGCCATGTTTGTATAGAAACCTTCTCGTCTGACCATGTGTACTCTCGAGATCTACTTTCCAGTGGTTAGACTGTTTCTGAAGGGATTGACTTTGATAGAAATTGTTGAGCACAAACTTACACTAAGAGAGGGGTTGAATCAATATAATTCTATATTTTTCTTTTTAACATTGATAAATTATAATGAAGAAATCATATAAATATAACAATCAGAAGACATAATATATAATGGGGAAACCCTTTCAGGAGAAAAACATAAAAAAATATTTTTATAAATTTGTAGGCACCAACCTACTAGAGAAACCAATCCCAACTTATTTTTGTAGGCATTGACCTACATGGGACACTTATCCCCTCTTTTGTTTGTAGGAATTGACCTACAAGAGACACCAATCCCCTATGTTGTTTGTAGGAACTGACCTACATGGGACACCAATCCCTTATGTTGTTTGTAGGCATCGACCTAAAAGAGACACCAATCCCCACAATTGTTTTTTTTGTAGGCACCAACCTACTTACAAGTTCTTCATTTTCATTTCCTTTGTTGGTTTGTTTGTTGCTTCTCTCTACACCAAAATTTCTTTGCACTCATTACTTCAATTCACTAGATCTGCTCTGCATTGGCTACTTCTACTTTTGCTAGATTAGCTTGGTACTCACTTCTTATGCTTTTGTCATATCTGTTCAACACTTGCCCCTTATTATTTCACTCTAGCTTCAACATATATGCTTGCTTCTACTTCTACCTTATATCTTCCTTTACCATTTTGACTTGCTAGATTGACATATTTATTTGCTAGAACACTAGATCTGATATTCACTAATATTTAATTGTCGCTCCTTGAATGATATTCAATTGTCACTCCTCAAATGGTATTCATAAGAATATTACATTTTGAACCACACACACATTTTTATCTCATAATCCTCTTATCCATTTATACTTTACCATAAACTTTACATGAAAAGTCATGTTTATTTGAAAAGACACGACTTTTATTAAATAATAATTAATTTTCTTCCTTTGTATTTTTAATTCACTTTTTAACATACCATGGGTAAAACACCACCATGGGTTCTAAATTCGTGTGAAAATACCATGTGCACTTTCACTTTTACCCTTTTTAATCAATTATCATGTTTACTCCACTTTTACGTAAACTCCACTTTCACTTTCACTTTTACCTTTTATTTATTAAAGTCACATTTATATTTGAATACTTACTTACCTTTGACATCAATGACAATAATTTATTCAACACTCAAGAAGTTTCTTCTTACCACAAACCAATTAAGTGATTTTTGTTTGATCACATACCTTCTTATATCATGACAAGGGGTTTTCTTTTACCACAAACGTTTCTATACAAAGCAATTTTAGAGAACCCTAAAATTTTCAACATACTAATTATGGGGGTACACTTTCCTCTTCACATCTTACATCAACATTGACACAGGTACATAAAATTTCAAAATTTAATTTCAGGATTAATCTAGCGCTTATACAAATATTGTACCAAGATAATTTCCTTTCCATCATCAATTTGTTTTTCAAGGAGGACCATTAAAACTCTTTGGGATGCCATTTTTCACGGGTTTATGGATTTCACATTGTTGGAACATATATATATATTTCTAAACTTTAGACTTTAAATGGTTTTCATTCTCGTTTAAATGAAAACAACATGTGTTTGTTTCTTACCGTTGATGAAGTTTTCCACCTAATTAGATGATCCTAATCTCTTAAAGTTATAGAGCCACCTGCACATTAAAGAGTCAAATCATTAAAGACCGTATTTGAAATTTTGGATTTTAGAGTTTCGCGCTGCAAGAATTTCAACATATAGCAACTCCAAAGTCCCAATATCTAAAAATTGTTTGAGGAGTCGTAGTCACGATACACGTATACCATGGGTGATTTTAAGAATCCCCCCTAAATTTATATGTATAATAAATGGGTGAATTCCCATGCTACATAGGAAAAATTGAATGTTATTTCATCAATAATATAATATGTATATATAATTTTTTGGCGAATCTTTTAGTCAATTATATAATCTTGTAAAATCCTCGTGAATCTTTCACTGAATTATAAAATATTGTAAAACCTAGCGAATCTTTTACTAAAATATAAAACATTTTGAAGTCTTGGTGAAATTTTTAATAGAGTATAAAACCATATATAATAATAAGAAAATATATACATTAAATTGTAATATACTCATTTTAGATGTCTGGAAAAGAAACATAGCTTTTCCCTCCAAACAATTTTGCAAGCATTAGTGGAACCTTGCGTTTTCCAGTGTTCTTATTGGGTTTAAGGTTCACCTATTCAGTTCTAAAACAATTATGATTTTCCAAGGGGGTGGTGGGTTCAGTGGCCACCATGATTCCAATCCCCTCAAGGCATGTGCTTAGAATTTCCACTAAGGGGTTCCCCAACGTCCATTAAAAGGATTTCTATGAGACAAAAATTGACAGAGTTTTGTCAAAAGGCTTGGTATACCCCACGAATGAGATCTATAGATTTGTATAACCCACACCAATGAAATTAGAGTTTTGTATATCACACCAATGACATGTAGGGATTCACTTGGTGTAAAATATTTTCAATTCCATGCTCCCTTTCTATAGGATATTTAAATAAATAAAAAAGATTACTTAAGATAAATGATTCAATATATGTCTACCTAGTTACCCAACGTAAGATCAAATTAGAAATGCATTGTTAGAACATATGAATCTATATGTCATTTAAATATCATGCAAACAAGAAGAACAGACATATTTACAAAACAAATCATAGTCTGTCAAATTGCTAAAGAAATAGAGACTGTCAAAAATGTTCAACATATGTACATGATGTAAAAAACATGCTTATGAGCAATTGACTTTAATTTTTTTTTTTAAACAACAAGATCTAGGCACACAAATATTAATATGATGGTAATTATTCATATAAAGGTATTATTATGTGTAAAAAACTTTAGGAGATAAGAAATGTGAAACAATTAAATCATTCCAAGATGGCGATGATGATAGTCTCAGTTAGACTACCATAATTAAGTATGAACAACAAGAAATGTATATTTAGTAAGGGTTATTATGTCATTATTTATATCTATACCTAGAAGTATCATGATGCACTGTCAAAGTCTTATCACCGATTTTAATACCATTAAGGGAAACATATGCAATGTATGTCACTATTTATCCTACTACATATTGACTCCCAAATTTGAGTTGCAAAAACGTAATGAAGACATAAATGATCCTGAATTATATTGAAAGGTATTTTTTCCATGTGCTACTAGCACCAATAAGCATACATCTTTCTTAGTTACATGAAACTCTCCATAACATGTGCATTATTAGAAGAAACTATGTAATGCTTTTTTTTCAAGCTTGTTCTTCAAATTTGACTTGAAGAATGATAGTACACTAAACATTCTCTCATCCTCCATTGGCTACATGTAATGTTATTTTATTCTTGTCATCAAAAATATAATTGCAATAGAGAAATTTTGGTCTCATGCTAATAGGTCTCCTTTGATGAATGCATACAAACCTAGTGTATAGACCATTTTTCTCTTCCCTTGGCTAAGTAGAGATCATTACCATTTCTAAACAACATAAATGCATCCAAAAACACCCTAGAAATTAATCCCTCAAGAAATGAACACTCTAAGATAGAACAATTATGGTTATCTAATAACTATACATCACGCAAAACTTACATCTATTATCACTAGAGAAATTGTTTTGGGAAATAATCAAGCTTTTCCAAAACCCAATTAATTATATGGTGTTTATGCTCTGTATATTTTATTCACTAGTACAAAAAAATCATTCATCCTTGGCATGCCTACAAATAGTGTTCAACATGAGGTGGAGCCTTTATGGTCATGGGTTTTGGCTAAAAATGGGGATGTGTGTTTGATGAAAAATATGAGTTGTATCATTAAGATATAAATTATGGAAGTAAGTGACAATAACTCACCAATTTCCTATAGGGGTGTAATGGGGAGTTGAAGGGCCCATTAGTGTAGTAATAATATAGCTATGGTGGTCATTCGATGTAAATTGGACTAGGTGCACTATGATTGTTATGATTAAATTAGGCCCACTAGTTATTTAGCATGGGATAAATGTAATGTAGTCTTATTAAAAAAGGTCCATTAGGTAGTTAGGAGGTGGTTATGATTAGAGTTCTCTAGTTATCTATCAATAAGAATGGATTATTCCTTATGGAGCCACTACAAAGAATGTATTGGAGTATTTTTTATTGGATATTAGCTCATTGAGAGGTCTCCTACCTTCAAAAGTGAACATGAGTGAATTCCTTCCATAAAAGGATCATTGTAAAGTGTTTCCCTACCTTAAACGTATTTTGATAAATAAAGTGTGTGCATTTATAAATATTGTGTTTGTGATTCAAATGTAATGATTAAGGCTCATAACAAAATCAAACCCCTAATGACATTATCAAGGCTCAAGCAATTAACAAATTGTAAATAATCCTTATAAATGTCTTAGATGATGGTGATGAAACTACTCAATGAGGCACACCACAAAGTTTAGTGTGGTGAGTGTTCTCTAAATGAAGTTCTTAAATTAGTCCTAGGATTTAATATAATTGATGGTTGGGGTGAATGTAGATATTGAAAACGATGCAAGGGTGAGAGGTCCAAGTATGAGTGTCACATTTCTACTTAGTTATGAATTAATTTTGGTGGGGATTATGAGTTTCCCCTAAATTACTAGCATGACATCTATGCCCCTCAATATGGTTGTTGTATAGGTAGGGAGTTTGGGGGTTGTGCCCCCAATTTTTTTTGTTTGTTATGGATCCCAAAATCATGTATCTAAAGGAAAAAGGTTCTTAGTTGGTGAACACATGGTTTTGAAATGTGTTTACCAATAGTGAAAAAAATGTGGTTTTGGTGACAAGATTTTATGATGGTAGGAAAGGAAATAATCACACCCCTTAATGATGCCATCAAGGCTCAAGTAATTAATAAATTGTAAATGGGACTTCTAAATGTCTCAGATGATAGTGATGAAATCCACTGGATCATGCAAGTGAATGTATGATAGGGAAAGTTATGGTGAAACCCCCTAGGTTAGTCTTTGTGCAATTCTCTTTGTGGTGAATGATATTTATCCACCCTTATCAAATAATATGACAACTATTTTACCACTATCATTCAAATTGTTTCGCTACTATATTTTCTGAAAAAACAGTGTACACATTTCATTGAGGTGAGTTAGCATATGAGCCTATTACATGACCAAATTTTTTGCTTGAACACTTGTTCATTACTAACACAGATTCAATTGCATATTTTAATCTTGGAATGGTACTTTGTGTAGGAATGAGTAATCGAGTAGCTGCAACTAAATTATGTGTCTCAAATATATGATGCAAAAAAAGCTCTATGGAAATTAGGTTCCTCATTGATATATGTTTTGTATTTGCAAGTGATATCTAGCTAATCAAGATTAATAACTTCCATCTGCACTTTTTCTTGGTCATGTCTTGTTGGATCAATAAATGCATTAATTACATTTTCTTATATAATCTCAAATTTCAATAGGGCATAATGTTTGTGATTGTTGGTCTTGACTGCAACTATATACAAATAAGAGTGTCGCCTTTCAATTACTTAACCTAATAAGAGAATGTGCCAATGAGTCCTTTGCTGCCATGAGTTCTCATCTCCTTACAATTCTCCTGAAAATACACACGACCATGTCAAAAGGGGTCTACACACTACTTATCTTCCTTCATAATATAACACTTATCAAGAATAACCACTCTCCCTTAAAATAATAGTAAGAAAGAAATAGATCCACACTTCTCTCCAAGAAAGAATTAATTCCTTCCGTATCCATGAATTGAGCATCAAATCATATAATAACATGAGGTGTCTCCTCAAAGGATGACCACTCCATAACAAGTATAACTACTTCCTCGGATTATGTAACAACCAAATAAAATTTCATATGTCCCTTCTTATGTTTGGCACTTTCTTCGAGACACTAACAAACTCCATACAAGTGGATATTATGGGAAATTGTGCTAGATATGGTCCATAGTTATCTATGACAACTAAATACCGAGATGACTTAATGAAAATGGCTACTCTCTCATTAAGATGATGAGTCAAATGTGGGACACTTTCCTTTTCCCTACAGACACTACTAGAAATCGAGCATCAATTGTTCAAGATCCTTCAAATAGGTGTGCCATCCCTTAGATATGAACCCTTTGTAAGAATCCAATCATAAAGTAAGAACTTGGTCAACAACAACAGGTAAAGGGTTAAGAAAAATACATATCAGCTCAATAAAAAATCCAAGACAACTCTAAAATAGGCCCAACTAATTTACTAAATGACACCCTGGTGCTGAAATAACAACGAATCAATAATCATTCATTCAGAGCCTTATTCAAACTGGAAACATTTGGTCTGAGCCTTATTTTGTCATTCACATTAGATATCAAGAAAATGAATAGGATCATCAAGGAACATCACTGACCTAGATGTTGCTTTCTCCTTGATCATGGTAGGTTGATCTAACAATCTAAAATACTACAGTTGTGACCAAAAACCTTTGCTGGAATGGTCAAACTACCATTAAAGATCCTTAAACAAAAATACAACAACCTAAAGGGACTCATTATATGGGCACTTAATGTCGACAGGATTATGTTCATATGCTGGGATTTATTGCAATAAAAATTCCTACAGTGAATTCCTTATCTGTTGGGTGATGTTTCTCACAAAATCCCTTCATTGTTATTTTCCAAAACCATCACTCAAACGCCTTCATTGAAAACCTAACAAAAGGTCCATTTTCCACTACTGCATATGAAACAACTCCAAGAAATTAGAACAACTTCCCATATCAACACTTTTATCATGACCAAAAGTCACCTATCCTTGAAACGATCAAACATGATCTCAATAGGAAAATAGTAATCCAACTTCAAAATATGAAGGACACATCTTACTGTATGAAAAATATGTTCTCAAATTCATCAGGAAAGGGTGGACTCTAACTGATGTTTTAGATCGGACTTCAATTTTGATGTTATAGGATCCCTTATTGTTGCTTTTACAATCAAATTTTGCTTTAAAATGTTCTTAAGGGATAGCTAAAAGTTTACCTCAAAGCTACCACAAGTGATCCACTCAAATATGGCATGCGTAAACCAGATTTTAGTATGTGGATTGGCATGCAACAATCCTATCTCTAAAAGTTGGAATAAAAATGCCTCTACTAGCCTAATGTATTATGGAAATGATCTCTTTTCCACTGCTATAATAATCCCCAAGATGGCAGCACCAATTTTCTCTCGAAATGGTGATTTCTTCCTCACAAGGAGATGTTAGCATGCCTATGACAATATAAAAAATACTCATGTATTTGGAGGGGTAACATGCCCTATTATAGCACTCTAACCAAGGTATAACACCCAAACTTATTCATCCACATTTCCATGAAGCATTACCAAGGGGCTATGAGACATAGACCTCTCCTAGAAAAGTGAAAACAATTTTGAAGTAACCCCAAAAGCTATCGCAATAAGAAAAGGCTTTGGAAAAACAAGATGTTTGCAGTGCACAAGATAAGATCTTCGAATAGTGATTGGAAGTGAGTTGTATCTGACAAGGTTGGTGAAGTTCAATTTACATCACCATCATTTTGTCTGACCATTGACTCACCAGCTAGATCAGAGCCAATGTTGACTGAATAGTCTACCTTTTGATAGTCTACCTTTGGACCATTCACATAAAACTTGACTTGTTCACTAAAATGACCTCCTTTACATCTTGGTGGTCCAACATATCAAATTTTTTTTTTTTCTTCTATAAGGAAGCACCATCATGTTTTACCACTTAATATTCACCCTACTTGAGGTTCTTCTTCTTTACCACTTCATCTTCCACCTCCCTAAGTGTCTTATTCTTATGTATTACAACAGATAATGCATAATATACCTAATGTTTTCCTTCTCTCTATTGATTTTGACTTGCTTCAACAACAACATCTAGGGCTTCATTTCTCACAATTTGGCTCCTCTGGGCCCTGACACCTCTCTGACCTAGGCATTATGGCTGAGTTTTCAGTGAAATTATAGCCACCCCTTTATTTAAAAAGTATTACTTTCTCAAATTATATCAACAATAATAAACCTTGTTCTTCCACACCCATAGAAACCATATTTTTGTTATTCGTATCAACAATAAATCACTTATTATTACTGAAAGTTATATTTAACTGTGGGATACACTGCATTATAATCCTAATCGAAAGTAGATTCTTCTCCAAACAAGGAACATCATAGACATATTTAATCATTACCTTCTTACCTCTTACATAAAGTATGACATTTCCTTTTCCTCTAACCCTGTATTCTTTTCCACCACTCAAAAAACACATTCATATTGAAATTTATTCTCTACAAGATCAACATACCAATCAATACTATTACTAAAATGTCTATATGACCCTGATTCAACATAACAATCATCCTTACCACTCCTTGAATCCTTGTTTCTTACCATGCACTGTTATGGATAAATTCGTAGGTGCGGACACTAACCAATCTCCCCAAGATCTACCTGGATCTGGAACAAAACGTGACAGAATACTACTCTTTCCCTAGATCTAACTATTGAATGGAACTAAGAGAAAGGGATGAAGTACATACCTTATGAACGCTCTCCTTTAATCTCTGTTTTTCCTCGCTCTGCTCTGATGCTCTTGCGTTGTTCCAATCACGACAACACAAACCAATCACAACAAAAGCATTAATCTATTCAATATTTAGTCTATACATGTGATCAAGGAATCATGTAATAAGATGACATCATCATTATGGGAAAGGGACATATTCATG
>ML778500.1:997409-1012187 GCA_009831015.1 Picea engelmannii
TGTATGCAACCTGCGAACTTTTCCCAAAATATGATTTTTGAGGAAATGACAAATGTAACCTTCCTCTGGAAATTGTTCTTAATAAAGAGTTTGATCTTCCATTACCCTGACATGATCATAATATCATCTCGATAACCAAAAATATACTTCACTTCTATCCAACCAAAAATATACTTCACTTCTATCCAACCAAAAATATACTTCACTTCTATCCAACCAAATCACTAGGCAAGCTCAAGAAAATAGACATCGAAAATGCACTTGAAGGAGAGATGAATATCACAATCCTTACCACACAATCTCAACCAACACACAAATCTGAAAATTAATTTTATAGCAGTTAATTTGTAACAACCAAAAATCTGTTTCTTATATTTATCTAGGGACGGCGCTAAAACACAACATTTCGGCTCAATTGTCCCAACAAATCAGCCCATTAAAAAATAATGAAACTACTCCTAAGTAATGTGTTTCTAAAAAGATAGTCAAGAAATATGTTTACATCTTAGAAATACATTACTTATGAGTAGTTTCAATATTTTTTTAATGAGATGATTTGTTGGGACAACTAAGCCGGAATATTGAGTGTGTTACAGATTGAAAATTTCTTCCAATAGAATTTGCAACATGTAGTTCTAAGATGTAAAAATGGAAGAATTTTTCAACCTGTCACACTCTCTAAAGACCAATAATAGTGATCCCTACAAATCTAAATCACATCTCAGACCAAATTCAATAACAAATCAAGTACATTACCATTCCAGGGATCAAGCACTTCTGCCAAGAACACTAGGGTTATATACAGAACAACCTATCAAGATTCAAGCACCTCTATAAGGAACACAACAATTGAAATATCCAACTTCTTATTTACCAAGAGAGAAATCAATTAAAAACCAACTCTAATAGCATGTGGAAATTTTGGAAATCTTTTCTTTAAAACACTTAAGAATTTTCACCTCATTTACTTGAGGTTGAACTTTCATCCCTAAGGTTGAATCTGAAATTTAAATTACAGTAACAATATACTTTTTTCTGTTCCAACACAATCACTAAGGAAGCTCAAGAAAATAGGCACTGAAAATATACTTTAAGGAGAGATAAATATCAGATAAATATCACAGCCCTTTGGGCACAATCTCAACTAACACATAGATCTGAAAATACTTTTATAACAGTAGATTTTTAACAACACTAAATCTGTTTTTTAGCTTAAACTAGAAGTGTTAAAACTTAAAACACATAACATTTCAGCCCAACTGTCCAACAAATCAGCTCATTAAAACAACGATGAAATTACTCATAACAATGAGAAACCAATGTCTAATTTTCAGATTTACACTATTATCTTTTCTCAACTCACTTCTATTCCTCCTCAAAGTGAAGCACTTTGATAGATTTTTAACAACACTAAATCTGTTTTTTAGCTTAAACTAGGAGTGTTAAAACTTAAAACACATAACATTTCATCCCAACTGTCCAACAAATCATCTCATTAAAACAACGATGAAATTAATCATAACAATGAGAAACCAAAGTCTAATTTTCAGATTTGCACTATTATCTTCTCTCAACTCACTTCTATTCCTCCTCAAAGTGAAGCACTTTGATATCTAGTATTGTCATTTTGTTAGAGCTCCAACTCATTCATTAACAAGATCATGCTTTCAAGAGCTTGAGAATTCATTATTTAGTATTTACACACACAATTCATCAGAGTAGTGCCAAATGATTTTTTTGTGACATCAAGCCACTAATAATAGCTCGAATTGTTGGTAATGATTTAATTAAAACATGGGGTATAGTTGTTGTCTTTTTTTCTAAAATGCATCTACTATCTCCATTTTTTTATTACTGGTTAGACAAGTGTTAGGAATCACAAGTAAAGTACATGGAATGTTGAATATGCATGCTCAAACAAAGGAGTTTCTAGAGGTCACATATTTAAACTCTGTTGGACATTGAATGTGGATGATGGTTTTTTTTGGAACATTCCTGAAATTTTTTTAAGCATACAAAATTTTGACTGTAAGCATCTCCAAAAGACAAAATTGCATTCTAATTCATATCATTGAGGCATTCACCTTGTGATGTGTCTAATCCATATATAGGCAAACACTCTATACTACCAAAAGACAAAATTGCATTCTAATTCATATCATTGAGGTAGTCACCTCAAGATGTGTCTAATCATACATAGGCAAACACTCTACACAACCAAAACTACAACACTTGATATGATTGAAGAGGTACAATGTGAAGAAAATATAATTGAAATGAAATTGAATAATATAGTATTTGAACTATGTGTGAATCAACTAGTTAATATATATGAAACTAGAAAAATGTGACTACCTCCACTACTATGTTCCCTTCTCTTCCCCCTGAAGCATGCTTCTATTTTGTGCAACTAAATTGAAATCTAGCTTGTGCCTATGTCATGTTGAAAAATGTCTGATCAACAAAATGCATCTCCTTGATAAATATTTAAAAATAAAGGTATAATTGAGATGAAACAATTGATACAAAGGAATGGATGGAAATTGGGAACACTATATAATTTGCAATAAATAAATGGTTCAAGGTAAGTTGAAAGGGAGTGTAAATCATTTGGAATGGTCCCATAACTTAAAGACTATGTGTCATTCTTTTATGAGATTCATTATTTCATCAGTTATGTTTTGTATTTTCTACAATAATATGGAGTGTGACTTATGGTAACCTATTTTCTGTTAACTAGTATTTGGATTTAGTTTGGGTGGAATGCTCAAGCATACAAGAAATAAAAAATGCTTTTTCAACAATTTCTTTTAAGGAAGCAGGGTGGTAGGAGAGGCCCTCAACTAGTTTCCTTCGACATCTATACGTTGCCAACAAAATCTAGAGACTAATGTACACAATCAGAGGGTAATAGAAACAGTTAAATGAGTCATTAGGGATATGAATGGGAATGTGCCTTTGCAGGTTTTTATCTTTCATTGCGAACAAATTTTTATCTATGTAAATGGCACAAAAGGTCCTTTCAATATCTTTGATATAGTTGGATTCAAAGATTTCAAATTTTCTGGATCAGGTGTTCTTAGAAGGATTTGGAAATCTTGGCAATTAGTTTCTAAATAACCAGATTATGAATTTGACAACCCTTGAAGTAATACAAATACGGTCACACATGAGGAAAGATGTGGAACAAAGACTTAGGTAATTGGTTGCCTTGAAGAAATGTCACTTGGACTCAAAAAATCTAGGCAATGGACAAAAAAGGATTCATATCCCTTTGTGCATGTTGGTAAACAAACCAGATTCACAGGCTTACACAACTAGTATATTATATAGCACTTTGTTGGGTTTTCCTTTATTGATTTTAATCAATTGTCCTATTCATTGTCACTAAAGAAATATTTGTCTCAGACAACAATTTTTTTGTACTTATCATTTCTCCCATGTCTAAGTGTCACTATTACTATTGCATTCTCTAAAAACTACATTGGCAGGAAAAAAATGATGGTTTTTGAAGTACTGCATGTACCAAAAACATGTAGTGCTCAAGTAAGCCAATTCAGAAACCAACTTTTGGGTGCAATGACCTAAGAAAATGTCTTATCATATTTAGGCACTCCATTTCTAACATTGCTTAGGGATGCATGTGTGCTTTGTGAGACCCCTTTCTTGTGATTTTTGTCTTTGTCTTTGTGATGTCATCTTGAAGAAAAGATTTACTAAGCTAGCATAGATTCCTTGTAAACCCAAATCTATTTAATCTCCCATATGGACAAAAAAACTTGACCATCTTCAAATATCAATGTGGTTAAATAGTTTTTGAAGATTTGAAATCATTCAGGTTTGCATCATAGATTTTTTTGATAAACTTGAAACTTAATAGATCCGAGTAAAGAATGATCTATGTTAGTTCCTTTTTTGTTTGTAGTCAACTTTAACATTACACCCCCCACCCGAGCTATAAAATGGGCTTCTCTGAACAATTATAAGAAAACTCTGTGCAACACATGCCCTGGGAATAAATAGGATAAGACAACAACTTTTCTTAACCATTTTTTGTGTTTCTTGTTGCATTTGAAATTTTGAACTTGGAGTCAATATTCTACATTTGGGCTTGTGTATCATGTATAATTTCATTACTTAAGTGGCCACTGTAGAAGGAAATTTAATTATTCAATGTTGGAAGTTTAAATCTTTTAATATCTTCAAATTTGCATCCTTTAGCCTTTACAAGATCATGAATAAACAACTACTCATTAAAAATTCTATTTATCTTCATAGGTATTCCTATATGCCTACCATATCAACCACTTTCCTTCAAATATGACCATTAATTGTCTCTTTTTATTAAGAAGCTAGAAATAAGGCTTCTGTTTAGTTGCTCCTATGAATGAGAGATGGTGCTTTTACCATCTATCTTGGGGATTTAGAACTAGAATACTTTGTTGTGGATGGAATAGTTCTATGGTACAAGATTCTTCATAAAAGGAGTTATAATTTTCAATAAAATAACCAACAAGAAAGAAAACAGAACATATCCCTACTGTTGTTTGAACGTGAAAAATTTGAGATATGAAATATTGCTCTTGCCCCAAACTCCTTGTCCAAAATATTTCTGGTTTGGCATTTTTGCCATAGTTGTAGAAGTTTGACATTTCCTATTAGACACATGGGTAGTGTAGGCTTCCCAAGCCACAAGTAGGGTAGGATTCCCAAGCCACAAATAGAACGAGGGCACTTAATAAGTTCAAAGTTAGGATAAATCCATACCATTAAGTCTCATGGACTCAAAATGGTAAAGAAAAGATCAATGAATTGTACATATATTAAAGAGAAATAGACCACTCAAAAATGTTTTTAACCACATAATTTCTTTGAAACTTGGCCAAGACCAACTAATTATCCATTGGCAAGGATGTAAGGAAATATTTTCCAAATGATAAACAAATCTCAAAGAAGATCCAAGTGCAATGAAGTGTTCATAGCATCATATTTTTTGAACTGTAGATGTAATACCTTTAATATAAAATAAGTGGACATGCCATGGGTCTCCTAATTTGTTTGCCTCCTTTCTTTATTTTTACAACCATAGCACAATGAAAATTATTTGAAGAAGTATCAAAAGTCAAAAACCTTAAATAACAACATAAATAATCCTCCCCCCATCAAAACTATGATAAAAGAAGGGCACTCCACCTACGAATGTCAAGCAAAAGATCTAGTATTGACCCACGTGAAATTCACCTATTAAGTAGTGAGGGAAGCCAACATTCTATTACACATGTACTCCCACAGGAAAGATTGACCAAATTTGAGTGGCATAAACCCATCAGGAATCCCCCTCCCATTATTGATTAAAAATAACATGAATTCCCTCGGTCCCTTATGCATTGGAATGACCTCAAATCATCACAACAGATCTCTCTATGAAATCGTGTGCTTATTTTTCAATTAAATGAGATCACCAACAACAACCAAGATAAGATAAATTGTATTAAATATGAGAAACTCATGTATCATTTCCTACAGGGCCAAACAATATTCCATAGAGAAATAAAACAATACAGAATGCTCTATGAACAAATAAATTTATGGCTACTATAGAACCTGTAGTACAGAGCCCCTGGGACAAGTAATGCCACCAATCTGACTCATCCATGGGATCTTATTCAATTCCCTCTATCTCTAATCTTTTTTCCTCTTCTTTCCTCATCTCCTTGAAAGTGCCATGACAACCGATAGATCTGAGACAAACTAAAGGCCTAAGGAAAAGTATACTTTATATATAATGTCTGTATGGAAGATCAGTGAATTAATTCCAGCTAGGGTTGCAAGAGTCTCTATATGAATGGTGTATATGAGCTCAACCCAAATTAGATAATTCCATCTATTTGATTAAACGGGTGGAGAATAATATCTTATGTTATCAGAGAAGAATGGAGACAGACCGAGTTGGATTCCCATGAGAAAAATTGTGTGTGCCTTGCCATTCACATAAATTGGGGCGAACTATCTAAAATTTTTCCTTTAACAAAAAATTAGGGTGAAATACCTCAGAAAAAATACGACTAACAAAAAATCAGGGCGAATGGAAGGAACTTGTTCGAATTTTACATGGAAAAATAGATTTCCTTGTGCTCCCCTCACAAATACTTGTGGGCTAAGGGTTTTAAATATGATTCTTTTAAAATAAATTTGGGACTATTTGTAGCCCAACCCATTCTACCGCTTCTATGAGAATAAGTCTCCCAAACAAAATTCCAAACCCTCTGATTTCGCCCATGCACGAAATTTTTCCCCTTAAATCATCTATGACGTATACCCCCTAATATCTGACATACCCTTATAGAAAGTGACCTGTCGGAACTTTAAATAAAGTTAATTAACCAAACAAATGAAATGATGAATAATTAAGAAGAAACTAAAACCCAATTAGAAAATCGAATAATAGTTTCGCGATTTTTGGAATCGGGTCTTTGCCATCATCGTATCCATAATTTTTGAAACTCGAACTCCTGAAATAACTTAAGCATTAAGACAGATTAATTAAGGATTTAAAACAATTAACGATTAATTAATCACATCGCGATTTCGCATTTCATGGATCGTGCCTCGAGCGAATTTCAATATCTCAAGATACGAAACTCCAAAAAGATTTAAGGTTAAACATGATTAATTAACACGTTAAACGAGATTTATTAACACATTAAACACTCTTATCTCTTATTCAATTTTCGTCAAGTCGTATTTCGTGTAAATTCAAGTTTCGTCTATTCTTTTCCTGATCATGAAACACTAACCATTAATGGCATTAATAGTTGATCTAGGGAAAATGATTTCAAATAAGATCTTGTATCATCACCCGAATCTTTTCATTAAGGGAAGTAAACACATTGTCAATGAAGGTATACCCAAATTGGTGCACTTAAGGCGAAGAAGATATTTTCATTTTGAATTACATTCATGTTTTCACAGAGTAAGCTTAGTGAGATAATAAGTATTGTGCATTTTCTGTGACAGGTGACACGGTGATTTGTTTACTACTATCATGGATCCATGAAAAATGGTTAAAGGGAATGGTGAGATATCGATCCAAAACACAGATGTCCTCTCGGACACATCACCAAGTGCTGCGGAGACCATAAAAACTTGGACGCAGGTCTGCGATATCCTACAATATGAGCTGAACAATTCTCCAGAAGATTCAAACAATGAAGGGACCGAGACTCAGGAGACAAATCTCAAATACATAGCCCAATCAGAGCTGCATAACATATCCACACAGCTGAGGCTCATGTCGTATAATGACATGATAGGCTAGGCCCCGGAGAACGTTGACATCGCTACCAGGACCATCTACAATGTGCATAAAGATGCTATTGGATATTTCTTCCCAAAACATGTACAGGTGATGTACAAATTGTCCCCAACATTCAAATACAGTTATAATGACGATTTCTTAAAAAAGTTTGAGGAAGAAGAATGCCCAGAAGGCATAAAGAACTACCCTCATTTGATCAAATATTAGTGGGCTCACCCTGAGAAATTCATAGCAGACATCCATGGCGTATATGCCACTGCATCATTATACTCTCATATGATGTATGTGGCCATGATTCTCTATAGGATTTTCGGGAGGGAAAAATCTTCCTACTTCCTGTTATCATGGGTACCGATCATGCACAAAGTTTCAGAGGGTTTTTCATTCAATTGGGCAAAGATATTATCAGACAGTCTAACCAAGGAAATCACCAAATATTAGGCATTGAAATCCAAAGGATACCCTGCCTTGTTTTACATGTCTGCATACCTTATGTATGCTATGTGTTTTGTGATGCCTTTCCCTTTGATGGGCTAGAGTTGGACTCCAACCAATGTTGAACCAATACAACTTTATCATTTGAAGCTATGGGAAGATAAAGCGAAATATTTCTTTTATGAAATCTGCAATTATGTGATGGCACCAATGCATATCACCATATATGGGTACCCACCTCCCAGGATTTCTGACAGAATAGTGGCCAACCTGGGGAAGATAATGGACTAGTATATTGAAGAGCATTTTTCCTATATCAAGGTCTTTGGTTGCTTGGTTCCTCTGCATGCCTTGCCCAATTTTCTACCAGATCGATTGGTGTGTAGAGAGGTAGCCTGACAAACTGTATTGGGCAGGGTTAGTAAAGAGCTAAAAGCGTTGCAGAAAAATATATGGCCTACTTTTCCCTTGCAGATAGGTATGTTTTCACTATCATATTTCAACCATTCGAAAGTAGAGGCCATGGCCCTGGAAAAAATTAAGCTTGTAAATATTGAGTCGAAGAAACACAACCCTCAGAAGATCATGGGAAACCACATGGCCTCTTGTAATTTGAAAAGGTATGAGCATGAATATTCTTCTCATTATAATATATTCCGAGGAGCAAGATCCTATCAGGAATTTTTATGCCAAGTCCAAACTCTAGATCTAGACCAATTGGCCCAATTCTATAATTTCCAAAGACATCGGAGAAATAGCCTTCCAAAGGTCTTGCGGGGAGAAATCCCTACACCCCAAACTACAAGGGAAATTAAGGTCCAGAGTTTAGAAACAAAGAACTCCAATGGACAACATGCTCAAGAAAGCTAAGAGAAGACTGAGGTTTTGACTCAGAAAGGGCCACTGTCCATGCAAGGAAAATCAACTACTGATACAGTCAGGAAACAACCATTCACCGAGATTGGTAGCCCTATCCAATCTATCATGCCTTTATAGTTCAGCAGAGGAAACCCAAGTGTTGAGGTAGTGTTCATAGAGGACCTTACACAGATTTCAGCGAAAGAAATTCCTTTTTCTGATTTCCTTTTTAGCAAGAAAAGAAGGGTTGTGGTAAAGAGAGAAATGCACCAGAAGGAAGGTGCAACTGTCAAAAAGCATAGGGTTCTATTTGATGGACAGGCCTTGTAAGAGGAAGACTTCACTACATATGTGGTAGTCTCGCTAGGATATTTTGCAACGACGAACCAAGTTTCAGTTAGAAACTTAAAAGAACGATTGAAGTAGAAAGATTTGTTGATAAGCCAATTGCAAAATCAAGTAATGACTATGGAAAAGAATGTCAGGAGAAATATGAACATGAGTTTTGAGTAGATTAGAGTTTTTGATACACAGGAAATCCAACATCTCAAATCCAGTCTCGACGAAATGCACAAGAACCCCCAGGCAAGTAGAGAATGGGCCTTTCAGTAGGGAGAGTTGGTAAAACAACTACAGGACAGAGTAAACTCGACTGAAAATATGGTTGTAGATATGAGAGTTTTCCAAACGAAATAATTAGAGGTGCGTGAAAAGATGGGAACAACATAGCAAAGCCTTTTCACTAAGGTAGAAGCTGTCTAAAACCATTTTCGGGTGGTAGACCAATCCTTAAATAACATTTGTTTAAAGGAGAGAGAGGTTGTTTCTACTTGGGCCACTTTCCAAGAGGTAGTTGTGTCGTCGGCAAGAGAAGGAGTACCTATGGTCTCCAGATTGTCTCCTTCGGAGAAAACCAAAGGCGATATTATAATGAAGACCTGGGAAACTAACATAGTTGAAAGTAAAAGAATGGTTAAGGAAGTGAAGAAGGCTTGTGAAGAAACTTTTCATTCACCCGACAAAGAGTTATTAGGTCTCAGAAAAGATAATATCTCTGAAGTCTTAGAACAATTTGATATATAAAAGCATCAACTTAATATCAAGACTAACATGCAAGAGGCTCGGGATGAAATCTTGCAATTAAAACAGATTGATATTACTCAGATACATAGGTGGCTAGTGAATCCCAGTCTGTAGCTAAATTCTATAGCTTCAGGAGACATGAGAATGGAAGATAGACTGGCTCACTTAGAAAATAAATTATATATTTTTGAGGCAAACGACTTAAATGATCCATCCAGATTGGTAGTACAATTCATGGGCATGTGCGTTAAATTTGTTGAGAAAGGAAAATGAAACACTTATGGGAACCAATGAGATAACCTGTGCACATCATTTGTACAGATCATGATTAGAAGACCAATTTTTTCTAAGCTGGAGAACAAGAAGGAAAAATTCCTTCTCCAGCATGGCGAAGAGACAAGGGAGATGGAAGTGAAGTGTTTTAGATTTTAGATTTTTTATTTTTTACGATTTTAGAAATAAGGAGAATTCCAACTGCTTAGGGTTGAGAACCTTTTGTATAAATACATATTTCAAAGAATGAACAAGGGATTTTTCTTGTCGTATTGTAACTAAGAAAAGTCATCCTTTGTGAGTATTAATACAAGTGCATAAAGGGATTCCAAATTTTGTGCAGTTTGAGTTATGTGCTCCCTTTGTATTCCATACTTCTAGTTTTCTTTATGTTACTCCTTCATAAGTGAGTGGTTTCAACTTAGCACAACATTTACTGTAATCACATTTTATCAGTTATTTGATAAGAAAACATTTTTTTCCTTTGTAATTGTTATTAGTAAATACAAGACCTGCAAGCTACTTGGATCACTGTATATTATGTCCTTTCAAGGGTGCATTTTAAATTTTATTCTACTGTAAGAAAGGTAAGATTTATCTGTCATTAATACCTTATTTTGTTGAACAGTTTTGTAAGTTTTCCCCCAAACTTCTTGATTTTATTAATTGACTTAGAAGACAAAACACAGCCTCTGTCCTATTCTGTTATTAATTCCATTTGAGGATTTACTCTTATATAATCAACAGAAGAAAAATCACCTTATAAAACATTCATTAAATCCCTGATGCCTAACATTATTCTTTAAGCCTTAAGTTTAATCTCAGGAACAACATCTTTTTGGTGCCATTGTCGGGGACAAAGAAACAAAATTATTTTTCCTTGGGAGAAAGACATGGTAAGTTTTTCACTTGGAGAATCCACTTTAGAAAAATTGGCATTCGGTAGAAAGCATACCAAGAAAAATCCAGATGACCAGCAGACGCCTGTATCCGATCCTTAAAAAATATTAAAACCAAGGGGATACCATAAGAAAACTGTTGCATATACAAGTACGGTTTATCAACCCAAAAATACACAATCTAATGCAAAGGTTCCACTTGAACAACTAAGATTCCACCCAAATCCATTTTGGAGAAACATCAACTGATAAACTCAAAACCAAAATCATAAAACCTAAGTTATCTCTACCCAAGGTAAAAGATGAGACCGATTTGACTGAACCCTTTGCTATTAAAGGTAAAAGACCCATCTCGATACCTTCTCTTATTGATATCTCGTCGATCCCCAAAATAAAGGTTCTAGCTACCCAAAGATTTGAAAAATACATCTTACACTCTGATTCAACTCTTGATGGTTCTCCCGTTTATATATCCTGCAAATCAGAAGAACCTAGCCCTCATTTCCCTTTTTCCCACTTTTTAAGATTTTCTATCTCCTAATGGTTCATTTCCAGAACCTCTTTCGATTTATCCCAAGGTATCCAAAAGTTCCCTACAAGTTTTTGAAAATCCTCTCTACAATATCCAAGTTTTCTTCCCTAGATTATCAATGGTTTTGGTCGAAGGAGGTGATGCTGGAGGTAGTGGTGGAGGAGGACTTGGTGCTTGAGGGGGAGGAGGAGGTGGTCACAGAACATTCGCACCTCCTAGAATTTTTACCAAAGTAGCTTCTAGGTATGCTCCTTTATTCCTACTGGTTCCCCTTCACGATTTACTCTAAAACTACATGAAAAACTTGCCAAAGTTCACAGGAGAAGGAGACTTAACCGCCACATAACACATAAATATTTTCGACCAATTCGCTGGTATCCTCATCATTGAGCATGAGGATGTTTATTCAATACTTTTGGTGCAAACCTTTGAAGGCCAAGTAAGACTTTGGTTTCGAGGTCTTCCAGTAGGATCTATAGCATCTTATGACACACTGGAAAATGCCTTCTTAAGACAATGGGGTGAGAGCAAAGATCACCTTTGTTATTTAACTGAATTCGGAGCTCTAAGAAAGAAAAATTGAGAAACAATTCTTGAATTCACTCAGAGTTTCAATAAATTATATAACAAAATTCCAGCTGAGGTCAAACCTTCCCAACCTGCAGGAAAAGTGACTTTTGCAGGGGATTTTGAGCCCAAATTTTCCCTAGTTTTGAGGGAAATGAGATCTGCTGACCTCACACGAATGCAAGACGATTCTATAGAAATCGAATCGAATATGATGGCATCAATAAAGTTAAAATCTAAAATCAAAATGATAAATAAAGAGACCAGATGATTTAGAGAACAAGTAGGACCCTCCGGATCTAGAAAGTCTGCAGAAGATAGAATGGCTGATATGGATAAAATAATAAAAGAATTATCCAACAAGATCTCCAGAATGGAAATAGACCAGGATAAGCCCGATCCTTTTGCTAGGAGAGACTTCAAAAGGAGTCCCAAACCACAAACCCAATAGAGGCTAGTAAAAAATGAGGATCAAAAAATCAAATCCCCTTTTAAAACAAAAAACTTTATGCAAAGTGATGATACACAAGACTTTGAGGGTTTTGATGAAGATATATATAACCTCAGTGATAATGATCAAGAACCTCACTTGACCAGACATGATTATGAAATATCTTTGGACCAAGTGTTATCGGACAAATCAGTAGGTGCAGAAACTAACAGATCTCCCTAGATCCAACTAGATCTAGAAAAAAACAGGACATGACACAACTCTTTCCCTAAGTTGTGGTTATTGAATCTACTAATAAGAAGGAATGAGTGACATACCTTTATATCGCTTCCTTAGGTCTATGTTGTTCCTTCTTCACTCCGATTCTCTTGTGAATTCAGGTCCAAGACAACATAAACCAACCAAAGTGAAGATAGTAAAGTATATTCAATGTCAACCTATGCATATGATCAAGGATTTATGCTATAAAATAAGAGTGATTTTATGGGAAAGGGACATGCCACCGTATTATATTAAATGAAAGTAGAAGATACAGCCTGATCGCCTTGATGTCGCAAGCTTCCTTTTAGTGACCCTTGGTTCCAACACACACACTTACTCTGCACTTTCATGAAGAAGATCCAATACCTCTTGATAGACCAAATAGAGTCTTCAAGCTTCTGTCCAAGCAGGGTTCTTCACACAATTCTTTCACCAATTCTTCATTCAATCTTGCTTAACCTTTTGCATGATAAACCTTTCAATATATAGGAGAAGGAGGGATGGTTACATGGATGAGGATGATCCCACCAAATCTGAGAAGTTAGTAGGATGCCAACCATGCGAATGCCAACTCATTTTCTAGAAGATCCCCTTCTAGAACCTTTGTGAACTCTTCTCATTTCCAGGATTAAAAATAGGTTCACACCCTATATATGGAGCATACTGCGAACAGTTCACACCCTAAGTGTGGGTGGCCTACGAGAATGAGGGATTTTCGCACCCTGTAACATAGGCAGCCTGTGAAATCATCTTAAAAATGTGTTTTTTGAAAGAAGATAGCAGTCACTTTTCTCAAGCAAGAATTCCTTGTGGGAGCCTAAATACAACACTGTAGAGACATCACCAGAGTGACCAAAATAATTTTAAAAACAATTCCCCCTAAAGTATGAGGCTGAAATCTGTGACAGCCAAAATACTTTATAAACTGCATGTGTGTGTCAAAAAATAGGAGCACACCTATTCGGAAACCTGTAAACAAGCAAGCATATGCAGAATATAATACCGGTTATAAGGTAGGCATTCCCATGCTCAGATCACAAATGAATGGAATCACAAACATAAGTCATGGCCACCAATCATACACCATGGATCCATGTCGTCAAAAATGCTACATAGCCACTAGGAATACACTATGGATCTATGTGAGAAGACTTGAATTAAGATGATAGCCACGTGTGATACAAAGTGGATCTATGCACTGACACAAATCATACATACTCCATAACATCCTGGATCAAAAAGATGAGACCTAGGGTCTTCAATCCCATCACCTGAAAGTACGAATCTAGCCATGCGATTACATGTGATGAAGTAGAACATGGTAGAAACCACTTGATTACCGGCCATTGATGAAAACTGTTAACAAGTGCGAGGGAAATCACCATTGATGTCTGTTGGGACTCAGAAATGTCGTATTTTCATCCACCTTTCCCTTCCCCATTCTTCACATTTCATCGCCCCATTAACCTTTCATGATACCATTTTCATAATTAAATATGGGTTAAACCTTATTATTTTCCAAATCATTTATTTTAGTATTAAAAGGGAATTTGTGATTAAATATTAGAAAATTGACATCTTTTCATATATCTCAGAAATGTGTGATCTTTATTATGTGTAAGAATATGTGAAGGATTAATTCAAAATACTTCTCAAATACTTCCTCCACCATTTCAAGATGCAAGAAGATAATTCAATCCTAATCCAAGGAGAAGATCATGGAGATTTGATTGTCATATCTTATCTAATATATATGAGAGATATGTGTGAGGATTTGAAGGGATTATATTTTGTAATAATGGGAAATGGGTTGAGAGAAAACTAGATTTGTAATTATGAGATGTTTATCTCCTTTTCAAAGATCTCATGTATACAAGAGAGTGCTTTCTCTTCAATAGAGAGGGGAGAATCAATATTATGTGAAAGATGAGAGTCATTATTATGTAGATTGAAAAGAGGATTATGTAATGTCCCCCACCTCTTAGAGAGGTGATGAGGAGACTCAGTGGCCTGGGCACCCCCACTAGGTCATAGTCTCACACTGAAGGGGGGAAAGTCAAGAAGTTAAAAGTTATATTTTTAAGTTGACTTAAGAAAGGAA